>CABHPH010120405.1:25028-41325 GCA_902168325.1 Peromyscus nudipes
ACACACACACACACACACACACACACACACACACACACACACACACAAAGAAGCTGGAATGGTAAATACCAAAACGTTAACCATGGTTAACACTGAGCACCGACTTTAAATTTGCTTATGTGTGGTAGTGGAAATTGAACCTATGGCCGTGTGGTATGTGCTGGGCAAGCACTCTATCAATGAGCTATACCTTGGGCTCAGGGTGCCCTTAAATCTGTGATACTTCTGAGTATAAAGATTACAAACCTACACCATGGTCATCATCCCGGAATAGTCATTGTTTTAAAAATGTAGAAACTATGAATGAGCAACCAAGCCCAGCATGGTAGTCCATACAGGAGCTGAGGTAGGAAGATTGCTGAGTTTGAGGCCAGTCTGGGTTACACAGAGAGTACCAACGACAGTCAAGGCTACACAGGAAGACTCTGTTTCAAAATTAAATAAACAAACAAGGCTGGAAGATGACTAAGTTAAGTTAAGAGCACTTGTCGCTCTTGCAGAGGACCTGGGTTCAATTCCCAGAACCCACATGGTGGCTAAAAACTATGTGTAACTCCAATCCCAGGGGATATGATGCTCTCTTCTTCTGATCTCCTTGGGTACCAGGCATGCACGAAATGGGCATATATGCATAATAAAATAATATGCATAAAAATATGCATACAATAAGCCTTTTTTTATTTTAAGCCTATCTGTATAAAATAAATACACAACAAAACAAATGAGCAGGGCTGGAGAGATGGCTCAGAGGTTAAGAGCACTGACTGCTCTTCCAGAGGTCCTGAGTTCAATTCCCAGCAACCACACAGTAGCTCACAACCATCTGTGAGATCTGGTGCCCTCTTCGCAGTCATACATGCTGTATACATAATAAATAAATAAATCTTAAAAAAAAAAGAGCAGACTGGATTCATCTGCAAGCCTACTGGACTGTAGATTTTCATTTCCCTGAAGGACTTTGTAATAATTGAAGTCAGTCAGTCTCCTGTGGTTTTCCCCTTGCTCAGAGCAAAAGCACAAACACTCCATATCCCGCAGGGTCCTTACTCACTTTCTCTAGTGAATCCTATGACGACTCACTTTGCTAGCTACCCTATCCTTGAAGCCCATTCCAGTCCCAGGGCCACTGCCCCTCCTCAGTCTGGCAACCCCGCTCAAGTCTCTCTGCTGTCTCCTCTCATGGAAACCTCAATGACCCCCCTTTGGCCTGAGGTGGCTGTCCTCACTCCTCTTACATGCCCAGTGTGATCATGGCTCATCTTCTCTTACTGTTTGGCCTGTGTACTGGCATACTGCTGTGCCCAGGGCACTCTTAGCTGAGCCACAGGAAGACTGGCAGCAGAGTGCACCCTGCAAGGTGCTGTAGCAAACGTACCTGGTGCTTCTGGCGGCGCTTACGCTCCTGCTCAATCTTCTGCTGCTTCTCCAGCTTCTCAGTGATTCGGGCCTCCCGAAGCGACTGCCGTTTGCTGCGCTTATAGGCCTTGGCATTGAGGGCTGTCTCTAGGGCTGTGTCCCTGCGCATGCACACCACCACCTCCTGGCGCAGCTTTAGGGTAGAAAAGGAGATGCTGGCATCAGGCATGATGGGTTTGTGATACCTGTGGTGATGCTCACAAGGGATGAGCACATGCCAAGCAGATGCTAGTGCAACAAACTGCCTGGGATGCACAGGACACCTGGGAGGCACCACAGGTGAGACAAGCAAAGAGCAGAACATGAAAGATCTGAACTTTTCCACAGCCACACATACAGTTCCTGGCGGGATATGTAAAAGCACAGAACCCTCAGGAAGAGATTCACCAGCCCTCCGGCCTTCCAGCTGCCAACTGCAACCTCAGGAGCCCACACCTGTGTATGCACAGGATATCCATCGACAGGTCTTGCTGCAGTCTGGGCCATGATGGTGAACTAACTATCCTGGGATCCAGAGAGCCCCAACCACGCAGGTATCTCAGGTAGCCTCCCTCAAAGCATTCTCAGAACCAAGCATCCCCACTGTCAGAAAAGGGTTCATGAGCCCAGAGTTGAGGCCACCAGACACACCTGCCTCTGGAAGTTCAGCAACCTAAGGGCCTTGAGTTCGATGGTTGCTTTGGTTCGCAGGTCCCCAGCCAGGGACCCAGGGAGATTTTCAAGTTCCTGAATTCGGTGTGCGATTCGAGCCTGTAGCCTGGGCAGAGACAGGAAGAGGAGAGACCAGTGGTGAGAGTGGTGAGGACCATCTGTCTGCAAGAAGTCACCTGGTCTGTAAAGCTGGAGTCTGTAAAGGATCGATCCCTCAAGGAGGCAGACCCAGTCCAGATGTAAAGAGAGGTGACACCTCAGAAAAGGACTCCATTACAACACAGAACAGAGGCAAGCAGCCTTCGGAGTGCTCTTGAGAACAGGCTTGCTGGGACTACACAGCAAGCCCAAGACCTGATGGTGACTGTCCTCATCAATTTTTATTGCCAAGTTGACACAACCTTGAATCTCCTGGGAAGAGGACACCTCAAATGGAAAACTGCCTTATAGATGGGCCAGCGCAGCGTCATCCTTAGAAAGGTAGATCTGAGCTAGATAAGAAAGCCAGCTGAGCATGAGCTGGAGAACAAGCCAGTAAGCAGTGTTCCTCCACAGTCTCTGCTTCAGGTCCTGCTTGGGTTCCTGCCCTTACTTCCTCCAGTAACGGACTGTTACTTGGAAGTCTATGGGGAAATAAACGCTTTCCTCTCTAAGTTGCTTTGGTCAGTATTTTATCCCAGCAATAGAAAAGCAAACTAGAACAGTGACTTAGCTAAGTGCTAATCCCCTGTGGGCAATGACAGCTGCGGCATCAGGCAATCCAGTCTCAGCATGAGACACAGGACTGTGGGAATCTACTTAGCCCACGGGCATTAACGTTTTGTCTACAGGTTAAGGAGATGCTACCCCTCTCCTGGTAACCCTAGGTGGGAAAAGACCCCTACTCTATCTTCTCATACTTATTTACAGAGCACCTACTATGTGCCAGGGCAGTTTTCTCATGGAGTTTTAGCACTGAACAGGGGCCCAAACGTTGCCCCTTCTCTTGTGGCTGACAGTCTCATTGGAAGAACGGCTCTAAAGGAAGAAAGCAGTAAGCACTGGCAGCAATGCCCGAGCATCACGTGCCAGGCAGAAAGGGAGTCGGACCATGCACCTCAGCAGTGAGGCCTGGAAGGCCACAAGATGCGCACAGCTGCGCAAAGGCTCTGGGCAGGAACGAGCCTGAGAAAGAGTTGAAAACCATTCCCACACCTGGCAATCAGCACTGGCAGTGGAGCACTTGGGTGCTCACCTGTACTCTCGCTCCTGTAGGATCTCCACAGGGTCCAGGCCCCGGGGCTTCTGGATGGGGGTGATGCGGCTCTGCTTCTGGTGCAGGGGCACCAATGGAGCAGGCTGGGCCGGCTGCCCTGGGGACTGTGTTTGTGGTGGCATCACAGGTGAGGCAGCAGGTGGGACAGCAGGAGGTGCAGGTGAAGGGCGGCCTGTTGGTTGGGGGGGAATCAGCTTCTGTGGGGTGCTTGTGGGGGCAGCAGCATTGGCCATGGGTCCTGGAGAGACAAGCAGGATATGCTCCTTGAACTCTGGGGCCACAGGACGGCCCTTCCAGCCCTCCCACTTCTCTCTCAGACCAGAACACAGACATTGCCATCCTCCAGTGCAGTTCTCCCACACCTCATGTGAAGGCCCACAAAGGTTTCCTAGTGAGAGCTGAGCTTGCTTTACCCAGTAGAGCTATATTAGAGGACTGCTTGACCATGTGCATGGTTACTAAGTCTGCAGTCATACATGCTGTATACATGCTGTATACAAGGGTCTACACTTAGCTGACCTAGGGGAGGTCTTTTGCTCTACTCCTTGGCATTCCTATAAATAGCCCTTTAGAAGAAACAGGAGGGGCTGGTGGATATTGATCCAGGCCCTCCCGAGGCTATCCTGTGTTTCTATCTGTTTCTCTCCCCTCTATCCTTCTATCTAATATTTCTTATCCCTCTCTCTTCAAGAGTACCCTGTCATAAAATGTGGGAGTCAGTCTCCTCGCTGAGTTCCCACAACCTCAGACCTAACCACCCAGTGTTTGGTTTTTCTGTGCTTGGTTTCACAGGGACACATGTCCCTGTCTTTCCTCTAAAGCAGTTCACTGCTTCCCTTTAGCAGCTTCATCTCTGCCATTTCAATTACCCTTGGTCAATGGTAGTCTAAAAAAATTAAATGGAAAAAAAAATAGAATAAACAATTGCTAGGTTTCAACTGCGTGCTGTTCTGAATAACTACACCCAGACTCTACCTCTGAATCATTCACTGCTTCCTTGCAGCACTATCACAGAGGCAGGTACAGTGCACACATGTCTGATGTGTTTTATTGTTTAGGTCTTGTTACTCTATTCATTGATGAATGAAAGAAACTTCCTCACAGACGGTGTGTAAAGAAAACACACAGTGTATGTGACGTTTGCTGTTATTTGCACGTCAGGTATCCACTGAGGGTCTTGGATAGCTTCACTCTCAGATGAAGAGAATGACTCTGTTCTACATCCAAACAAACTAGGTTTTAATATACAATGGTCCACCTCAGACCCCAAGAGAGTAGGCAGGGTCCACTGTCCCAACCCAAACATAGACCCTGAAATAACCAACTACTTTCCAGAGACACTTCAGAGATGGCAGGGCCAAGGCCACACACAATCAGCAGAGGTACCTACCTCCACTGGGATTGCTCTCTAGAGAGAAGGAAACCATGCTGGACACCCTCGTCCCTTAACCTCGGAAGTACCTTGTCCTGAGCAAGCTTGTCTGTGGTCACAGTTATAGCCAGTCATTCTCCTTGAGTCCCATAGTAGACAATCCCCTGCCTTCCTCCTCTGTTGACTAGTGTAAGGAGACTGCAGAACAATCCCCACCCACAGGAAAAGGATAAGAAGTACTCTGCTAATCCCAGCTGAACCTCACAGAAAAGCCCGAGGCTTCTTCTGGGGTAAAGAAATGTAGCCCAATCTCTGGGGTCCAACATTGCTCCGGCTCATGACAGGAGGTAAGGCATGCCACCAAGAGAAAAGAAACTCACCTTCAGGCCACGGCTTGGGAGGCCCTCCAGGGGGCTGACCAGGCATCCCGGGGGGCACACCTGAGGGTCCTGGGGGAGGCATGTTGGGCCCTCCCATACCTACATTCAAGGAAACAAAGCACCATAAATGTCAGTGTTCAAACCTGCTGGCCTTTGCTCGTGTCAACTCAAGGAACACATACACCCACCACAAATAAGACTAAAGAGAAAGATAAAAAACATTTATCGGCTGGAGAAATGGCTCAGAGGATACGAGCACTGACTGTTCTTCCAGAGGTCCTGAGTTCAATTCCCAGCAACCACATGGTGGCTCACAACCATCTGTAATGAGCTCTGGTGCCCTCTTCTAGTCTGCAGTCATATATACTGTATACATAATAAATAAATAAATCTTTAAAAAAAAAAATTTATCGACATAACCCCATCCATAACCAACGTCTGGGAGCCAGGGCTGCCTGCCACTATGACCCAGGGGCAGTGATGTAGGCCTTACCATGGGGCCTACTGTAATTTGGAGGGGCTGGTCCTGGACCTGGGCCAGGGCCAGGGCCAGAGCCAGGGCCAGGTCCTGTGGCAGATACTGAGGGTGGAGGTAGTGTTGGCATCTGCTGCTGCATTCCAGGCATCGGGCGCTTGCCTTGCACGGCCATCTGCAGGTGGTCAGGCAATGGTTGGCCCCTGGCCAACATCTTATAAGCCATTATCTGAGCTCTGAGTTGATGCAGCTGGTTCTGATTAAATGGGGTTGGGCCTCGGTTTTGCTGCCCCAAGGCCTGGGGGTCAGAACCATCTAATGGGGCCCCTCCTGGCCCAGAGGACATCTGGGGGCCTGAAGATGGGCCGCTGGCTGGGACAGGACTGGAAGCGTGTTCAGAGCCACCCAGGGGTGAGGGGTAACCTGTAGGGAAAGAAGACTAATTCAGTGGTCACTTGGCAGCACATATATCTCTAAGTTACATCCACACCACCCAGCATCCCTAGACATAGTCACCACTCTCCTAAGTCAAACAAAAAGCACCCAGAGGGTAGGGGCTAAGTCACAGCCCCAGCCCAACAGCCCATGTGGACAGGAGCTTGGATGTTTCAGTAGGGTACAGATGATCAATGCAAAAGGTGAGACCTGCCCTTCAGTCAGGCAAACTCCCCCACTGTCATTCCTGTGAGGTCCGAAGATCTAGTACCTTGCTTGCTGCCCCTGCTGACAGGAAGGACTCCACAAGCCATCTACTACATCAATCTCCTCATGTAGAAAATCCAACTTGCCTAAGCCAAGATGCTAAGGCTCCACTGCAGTTTCTAGCCCTCAGGCCCCACCATGCTGAGCCTGACCTCAAACACCATGCTGATCAGCTTCTCTGTCCCACCAGTTCAGTCTTCCAGGACTACCCCAAGGCAAGAGAGCTGTACAGAACACCAGCCACCCCTCATCAGGAGGCCCCAGGCAAGCCTTCTCCACAGTCAGTTGTCCTAGCTGCCCTCAGTACCAACCCCCACTGAAGAAAGTAGACTTTGGGTTCCAGGTGCATGAACAACATGAGGCAGAAAGTGACCCAGGACAGACCGTACCTTGGGAATGCTGGTCCATGGGACTAGGTGGGGGTCCCATACCTGTGTGGGCCCCTGACCGCATGCCCATCCCTTTCATCTGGTTGTATCGTGGGTCATCAGGCATTCCCTTCTCATGCATGGACTCCATAGGCTATGAGATGTGCAAGGACACAGGTCAGTCAAGTACAGCAAGAGGAGGCAGCCGAACAAAGTACCATCAGGAAGACCACACAGAGGTCCACCCACGGCGGCCAGAAGGCTAGCTCTGAGGCACAGACACCACAGCTGCTGAGTGTCAGGACAGAGACACAAAATCAAGCTGCTGGAGAAGGTGAGCACTTAGGCAATGGACAGCAGAGGTATGGAGCCCTCTTTTGGGCAGTGAGAACCCACAAGGAAAGGACTCATGTCACAGCTCCCAGCAGGAATGGCCTGGCCCCTTGCTCCCTGTGTGAAGGTGACTGGTCACAAACCTAGGGCTAAAGTCCTCATCCTTGGAGACTATATATCAAAGGGACATGCAAAAAAATCTGCACACAAAGACTGGACAACAGCAAGATACCAGATACCTCACTGTCCTGCCATTGAGCCAGAGCACAATAAAACAGGATCCTTGCATGTGGAGGGGAGGCTGACACATGGTGCCTTTGGGAGTGGGCATGCCTTCCAGGGCAATGACTACAGTGGCTGGTGAGAGAGACACTGCTTAAGGGCCTTCTGTGAATTAGGCCCAGTTAACAAGCATAACATGTGATGAAGCAGAGTGCCCAAGACACGGCTCAATACAGCCCTAACAAAGGAAGCTGGGACAGGGGCATGGGGAGCGGGGGTAGCTTCCTGTGGGGCCACAGGTGTGTGCAGGCTCCCAAGATTGTTCATGCTGAGCAAGAGCCTTGCCCCCAGTATAGAAGCAGCTCTGTGCAGCCGAGGTGCTGTCATCCAGGACTCCAGTACCTAGCAGGCTCCTAGATACATGGCAGACATCCAGCAGGCACCTCGGGGGCAGCAGGACATGTGGGCAATGGTGAGAGAAGGAACACAGGTAGAGGGGGTGGCTGGTGTGCTGAGAGAGACTATAAACCAGAAGGTGGGCTTGTGCATGTGACCCACAGCTTCCTTCACAGGAGGACAAGGGCAAACAAATGCTATACTAAGATGACAGAAGAGGGCTAGGGAGCAGAGAAGGGTGATCTTGGAAGCAGAGCACAGTTGGCACACAAGGACAATCCAGTCAGGGGTGAGACAGGCAAGTGAGGGCCTTCCTCCTTTGAGGATGGGGAACACAGCCCAAACCAGGAAGCTTGCAGAGATGTATAAGCAAACACAAGGACGACAATGCCACTGTGGTGACGCCCACTGCGGCCTCCAACTATATCTTCTCACATCCCAGCCTCCGCAGGCCCAGCTCTAGAGGAGGACCAAGACCACACACAGGACAAGAGAGCTATTTGGTAGCCGTGCTGGCAAAAGCAATGCTGACGAATTTACGAAGAGGGAAGATGGCAGTCCAGAGTGTAAGTTCAGGAACAGATCGAGCAATCAGCACTGCTTCAAGTATGCAGGCCACCAGGGCAGCCAGAGAAGCCTCCTTGGAGGAATCTGGGAATTCCTTGATTAACAAAAGAAAGCCTTGGCACACTGTTCCCAAACAAGGAATATGGGAAATGTAGGAGTGGGATGGCTGCTCGGCCCCCTGGCTCAGGACAACAGCCTGACTCCTCTGCTCACTGGAGCAGAACTAGGGTAGGACTCTGAACCAAGCCATCACCTTCACAAAGACCTGTCCTCTCTAGTCTAGGGAGGCTCCTGAGCCCTGTACACTTGAGCCTCACTGAGGACCCAAGTGAGGCAAGTCTCAGGAACAGAGTACAGAACGAGAGCATAGCATGCCTACCTTGTGCATTTGGTGCATGTTGTCCTGAGGATATCCTCCAGGCCCCTGAGTGGGCATGGGGTGTCCGGCCGAAGGAGGTCCTGGGCTGGGCCCCATCATGCTGTGGGCAGAGCCTGGTGAGGGGCCAGGGCTAGGGCCCAGCATTGCACCAGGTGAGGGGCCAGGACCTGGGGAAGGGCCAGGCCGAGGAGTCCCACCCAGGGGTGGGTCTGGAGTAGACATCTTCACAGGAGCAGCAGGCAGTGGTCTCCTGCTGGAAAGAAATCCTGGTCATCCTGGGATCTGGGACATAGGTTCAGTAGGTCAAAAAGAACAGCAAAGAAGGGCCCACAGGCCAGTCAGAACCATCCAGCTCACAGTGCCCCATCTTGCAGGCCCTGCCCTAACCCCTGTTCCAAACCCTTCTTCTATTCCTTTTGGAGAAAACACTAAATATAAGAGAAATCAGGGGCTGGAGAGATAGCTCAGAGGTTAAGAACACTGACTGCTCTTCCAGAGGACCTGAGTTCAATTCCCAGCAACCACATGGTGGCGCAACCATCTGTAATGAGATCTGGCTCCCTCTTCTGGACTGCAGACATACATGCAGGCTGAACATTGTATGCATAATAAATAAATAAATCTTTAAAAAAAAAAAAAAAGAGAAATCAGATCAGAAAGCAGGACATGATTGTGCAGGTTCATCTCCCCAGCAATAGGGAGGCAGAGGAACTCTGATCTACATAACAAGTTCCAGGCCATCCAGGGCAAGTGGTTTTGGGTATTGTACCAGCTTTATCTAAATACCACATGGTAGATAAAGTAACAGACTGGTGAATCTGACCTTCTGGGTGTGATCAATAACCACACTTAGAGACTACACTGATGTGGTCAGAGGGAAAATATCCTCCCCTTACATCCAAGATCAATTAGACTGTGGGGCATCTCTCAAATGTCCTTTAACTGTGAGGAGTCATCTGTTCTCTTATTCAGGAAGGTCATAGAGACAGACAGACACACAGACAGAAAGATAAACACACACAAAATCAGTGAGCTCTAACCAGCATCTAGTCCACAAAGAAGGTCAGCACAGAGGGAAAATCCCCTCCATACTTCCAAGCAAAGCCACAATCAAAGCCTATGGCTTGTCCTCACATAAAACAACTAGTAAAAGGAAGGCTGGAGGAGCCAGGGGTTCCTCTCAGGGACCATGACTCTTGAGGACCAGTGCTGTGGAATAATCCTTCTGTACACTGTGAATATGTATTACTCTCCTTGGTTAATAAAGAACTGACTGGCCAGTAGCCAGGTAGGAAGTATAGGCAGGACAATCAAACAAAGGATGCTGGGATGAAGAAGGGCAGGATTAGGAGTTGCCAGCAGACGCAGTGAGAAGCGAGATGAGCATGCCATACTAAGAAAAGGTACCAAGCCACATGGCAGAGTGTAGATAAGAAATATGGGTTAATTTAAATGTAAGAGTTAGCTAGCAACAAGCCTGAACTATTGGCCAAGCATTTATAGTTAATATTAAGACTCTGTGTTGGCAGGTGGTGGTGGCAGCGGCACATGCCTTTAATCCCAGCACTCAGGAGGCAGAGCCAGGTGGATCTCTGTGAGTTCAAGACCAGCTCTACAGAGCGAGATCCAGGACAGGCACCAAAACTACACAGATAAACCCTGTCTCAACAAACAAACAAAGACTCCATGTTGGTTACTTGGGGAACTAGCAGGCAGGAAAGAAATGTCCGCCTACAGACCAGGTCCTTAACTGGCCTTGTTAGTACAAAAATGAAATGAGTCTAGGCATGGTGACACATACTTTTTTGGTTGTTGTTGGTTTTTTTTGTTTGTTTGTTTTGTTTTGTTTTGTTTTGGGTGAACAGCAATGACTACCACCAGCATCACACTTAGCCACTTGGATTCCAGATTCTACCTCAAAGGCAGTGAGATGGCCCACAGTACAACTCTCCTGAGACTTTCAGGACAGACAAGAGGCACATCAGTTGTCCCTGACCCCTGCTACTGCCACAGGTGATGCAGCAACTGTCATGCAGCCACCTGCTTCCTGAGCCAGTGAGGCATAACTAGCGGGCCAAACAACTTAAAACTGACAGAGAGCCACCACTGTTAAAGATGGGCACATGCTGCTTGTTTTTCTATTGCTGGATCTGAGGCTTTCTGTGTTTCTGAAACAGTCTCACTAGGTAGCCCTAGCTGGCCTGGAACTATGTAGATCAGGCTGACCTCCAGCCTATCTATCTCCGCCAATCTTTGCTTCTGAGTGCTGGGATTAAAGGCAACCACCACCACACCCTTCTTCAGCTTGTACTTTTGATCCTCCTGCCTCCACCTCCCAAGTGCTGGGGTCACAGGCATGGACTACCATGCTTGTTTATAGAGTGCCTGAGATGGAGCCCAGGACTTCATATATGCCAGGCAAACATGCTACAAACCAAGCTACACCCTCAGCAGCTTTGCCATATATTGAATGGTGAACACGTGCAACAAAAGCTGAACTGTTAGCTGAGCACAGAGGCACACACCCATAACCCTAGTGCTCGGGAGGGTGAGGCAGGACCCCAACATCACGGGTAACATGAGCTTCATTTCAAGTACCAGGCTAACTAGAATACATAATAAGAACTAAATAGTCCCTACTCCACCCCCAAAAACCCCATACCTGTCATTCCAGCACCTGGGAAGCAAAGGCAGGTGTTCAAGGTCAGTCTCAGGCACATAATGAGTTTGAGGCCAGCCTAAGCTACATGAGTTTATTTCATAAGCTCTAGAAATCAGTTTGGGGTGCAAAGGACAGGAAGGAGTCAGGGATGGTCTGTGTCTACTAACATCCACTTGCTTATTTCTACATATAGTGCCTTCCTGGTGGGAAGCCAATGAGGGTCCCCTCCTTTTATGCAGCTATGGGAAAGTCAACCCCCAGACAAAGCCAGATACTTGGCCCTGCCACTCATCCCCTAACTCACATGCCTTCCTTCCAATTCCACAAACAGAACACTTCACAGCAGCAGCTTTGATGTTACACAGGAAACATCAAAATCACTAGTTACCGCCGGGCGTTTGTGGAGCATGCCTTTAATCCCAGCACTCGGGAGGCAGAGGCAGGCGGATCTCTGTGAGTTTGAGGCCAGCCTGGTCTACAGAGGGAGTTCCAGGAAAGGCACCAAAGCTACAGAGAAACCCTGTCTCGAGAAAAAAAAAAAAAAAAAATCACTAGTTACCTTAATGAGCTTTAACACTTCCTCTAAGAGATGACATCAGCAAGATCTCTTGGACTTGACTGACTGGACCATGACATATCCCAGATAATACTGCCACTTTCACTCAGAGATTTTTGTTTGTTTGTTTTTGTTTTTCGAGACAGGGTTTCTCTGTGTAGTTTTGGTGCCTGTCCTGGAACTCACTCTGTAGCCCAGGCTAGCCTCAAACTCAAGATATGTGCCTGCCTCTGCCTCCTGAGTGCTGGGATTAAAGGTGTGCGTTACTACTACTGCCCGGCACACTCAGAGCTTTTAAACATCCCCTCTGGTTTAAGTGTGTGGTGCTACTGACTGAACCCAGGAACAAATATGCAAGGAATCACTCCACCACTGAATCATATTACCAATCCAATTTGGTCTATAGAGAGTTCGGCAGTGAAGAGCATTTACTGGTTCACTCCCCAGAACCCATGCAGGAGAGCTCATGCTACCTACAACTCCAGATTCAGACAGAGGATCTGACTCATGTCCTCTTCTGGCCTCCACAGGCACCTGCAACCACCACAAGCACATGAGCACCAGAGTCCAAGGAAGTCAAAGATAACAGATCCTCCTGGAGCTGGAGCTACAGGTGGTTATGGGACACCCAATGTGGGTGCTGGGAACCAAACGCTGATCCTCTACAAGAGCGGTACACACTCTCCAGCAGAGCCATCTCTCCAGTCCTTTTTTAAAAATTAATTCATGGAGGCTGGAGAGATGGCTCAGCGGTTGAGAACACTGGCTGCCCTTCCAGAGATCATGGGTTCAATTCTCAGCACCCACATGGTAGCTTGCAGCTGTCTGTGACTCCAGTTCCAGGGGATCTGACACATTTATTTATTTATCTATCTATCTATCTATCTATCTATCTATCTATCTATCTATCTATTTATTTATTTGTGCGTGCTTGTGTTTATGAGAAGGGTGACTGAACTCTGGGGACATTTTGTTAAGTAACGGGTAAAAAAATCAAAGAATAGTGTCACATTTTTTTCCATTTTTGTTAATTATTTTTTTATTTTATGTGTGTGGGTGTTTTGTCTGCGTGGATGTCTGTGTAATTCCTATGTACAGTGCCCAGAGGACAGAAAGAGGCATAGAACTCCTGGAACTGAAGTTACAGACTGTTGTGAACCACCATGTGGGTGCTGGGAATGGAGTCTGGGTCCTCTGGAAGAGCAGCCAGTAGTCTTAACCATCTCTCCATCCCTCCAGACCCACAGTTCTATAGACTTTATGTGTGTATGAATGTGTGTGTGAGATAGATCCTAGGGCTTGATACATACTAGGCAAGTGCTCTACCACTAAGCCAGATCACAGCCCCAAATTCTTTGTTTAAAACAAAACAAAACAAAACAAAAACCACTAAACTCTCGTGTTTTTCAATGCTACAGCTTATGAAAGCTCAGAATCCTAGCCACTAAACCACAGAGGGATGCTGTAGTACAACTTAGGAGAAGTCAGAAAAATGAAATCCCAATGCTTAAGACAAGTGTGGTACCCAAACCTGTAAACCCTATCCTCAGGAGGCTGAGCCAGGAAGAATGCTGAGTTTGAGACGGGCCTGGAATACATGGCAAGATCCTATGAAAAAAGAAAAAAGTTAAAGGTCACCTTCAACTACATAGCAAGCTCCAGGCTAATCTACGCCATGCAAGAGCCTATCTTAAAAAATAATTAGGAGGCAGGCGGTGGTGGCGCGTACACCTTTAGTCCCAGCACTTGGGTGGCAGAGGCAGGCAGATCTTAGTGAGTTTGGGCTAGGCTGGTCTACAAAGCAAGTTCCAGGACAACCAGGGCAACACAGAGAAACCCTGCATTGAAAAATCAGAATAAATAGGAACAAGCAAGATGGCTCAGCAGGTTAAGGGCATGTGCTGGCTGGTCTCATGTCAACTTGACACATAATTAGAGTTATCTGGGGCTGGAAAGATGGCTCAGAGGTTAAGAGCACTGACTGTTCTTCCAGAGGACCCGGGTTCAATTCCCAGCACCCACATAGCAGATCAAAAGTGTCTGTAATTCCCATTCTAGGGGATAACACTCATGGCAAAATGCCAACGAAAAAGTTTAATTAAAAAAAAAAATAGCCGGGCGGTGGTAGCACATGCCTTTAATCCCAGCACTCGGGAGGCAAGCCTGGTCTACAGAGCGAGATCCAGGAAAGGTACAAAGCTACACAGAGAAACCCTGTCTCGAAAAACCAAAGAGTTATCTGAAAGGAAGGAACCTCAATTGAGAAAATGCCTTCATAAGACCTAGCTGTAAGGCATTTTCTTAGTGATTGATGGGGGGGGGGGGCAGCCCATGGTGGGTGGTGCAATAACTAGGATGGTGGTCCTGGGTTCTATAAGCAGGCTGAACAAGCTATGAGAAGCAAGCCAGTAAGTAGCACCCCTCCAAGGCCTCTGCATCAGCTCATGCTTCTAGGTTTGGGTCCTGTTTGAGATCCTGTCCTGACTTCCTTTGATGATGAACAGTGATATGGAAGTGTAAGCCAAATAAACCCTTACCTCCCCAACTTGCTTTTAGTCACCATGTTTCATGGCAGCAACAGAAACACTAAGTCGGGACACTTGCCACTTAGCCCAATGACCTAAGTTTGAACCTCAGAACTCACTTGATTAAAGGAGAGAACCTGTTCCTGAAAGCTGACCTCTGACCTCCTAACCTGACTATTGCATAAACACATACAAAATAAATAAATAGATGTATGTGAAAAAAGAAATTAAAGATTTATTTATTATTATGTATTGTGTGCTGTCTGCATGTATGCCTACACGCCAGAAGGGGGCGCCAGATCTCATTACAGATGGCTGTGAGCCACCATGTGGTTGTCAGGAATTGAACTCAGGACCTCTGGGAGAGCAGCCAGTGCTCTTAACCATTGAGCCATCTCTCCGGCCTGAAATTAAAGATTTTTTTTTTCCCCGAGACAGGGTTTCTCTGTAGCTTTGGAGCCTGTCCTGGACTAGCTCTGTAGACCAGGCTGGCCTCGAACTCACAGAGATCCACCTGCCTCTGCCTCCCAAGTGAAATTAAAGACTTTTAAATAGTAAACAGAGCTGGGAATAGTCGGCCCAAGTGAACCAGCAGTTCAAGATCACCTTCAGACACACAGTGAGTTTGCGGTCAGCGTGGGCTACAAAAGACTGTCTTAAAGTAAGCAAGTAAAGCTACATCACCAAACACATTCTCTCCTTCACAAAGTTAGATGGCAAAATTACAAGTATTAATTTTTTACCATAAAGGCAAAATAGAGGAGTTGATTCCAACTAGATGGAAAACAGAACAAGAGGCAAAAAAAATACATGATCTAGGCAGAGCAGCCCACCAGCCTACAGAATGAGAGAGCATCTTTTGCCAGCTCCACTTCAGACATGGGATGATGTCTAGAAACAGAAATAACTGTACAAATTAGGAGTCAAGGAGATGACTTGGGGTAGGAACACTTGCTATTATGCAAGAATGAAACCTGTTCAAATCCCTAGTAGCTGCTGGAGAGCTGGCTCAGCAGTTAAGTACACTAACAGCTCTTCCAGAGGTCCCGAGTTCAATTCCCAGCACCCACATGGCAACTCACAACTATCTATAACTGCAGTACCATGGGATCTGATGCCCTTTTCTGGTATACAGACATACAGGCAGATAAAACACTCAAATTTGCGAGGTGGTGGTGGCTCACCCCTTTTATCCCATTACTAGAAAGGCAGAGGCAGGTGGATCTCTGGGAGTTCAGGTCAGCCTGGTCTACAAAGCGAGTTCCAGGGCAGCTGGGACTGCAGAGAGAAACCTTGTCTCCAAAAAAAACAAATTACACAAACAAACAAAAAAAAAGTCTTGAGAGCTGGGTGTGATGTTGCATTCAGGAGGCAGAGGCAGGTGAAACTGTGAGCCAGTCTGATCTAAGTAAGTTCAAACAAAACCATCTTGCACCAAATCAACATGCAAGACATTTTTGCCTATTCTCTATGCTGGCATCCCTTTCTGAAAAAAGCAATATTATTACAAAATGTTTCACTTCCAGTAATTTCTTGAGTTTGACAGAGTGACGGTCTTGTTTCCCACAGTGGAAAGGCAGTGATGCCCTCCTCTCCTTTTGCATGTGCACACACACAAAATAAACTTACAAAAATTAAAGACACTTCCAGGACAGGCTCCAAAACTACAGAGAAACCCTGTCACGAAAAAAACAAAACAAAACAAAAGACGCCCCAGAAAACACTGACAGCTGAAAAATGAGCTATAAAAACACAGTTCTTGATAGAACTACAAATAGTAAGTATTTTAAGTGTTCAGCAGTGGGCTGAAGAAATGGTTCAAAGGTTAAGAGCACTTCCTGCTCTTGCAGAGGACCCCAGTTCAATCCCAGCACCCATATCAAGCGGCTCACAGCCTCCAGACACTAGATCCCGGGGCTTCTAGGGCTAGGGAAGCCTCTGCCACTGCACTATGTCCCCAGCCTGTACCCTACTGTTTAGCACAACTCCAAGTTGTGGTTGTTGTTGTTGTTTTGGTTTTTCGAGACAGGGTTTCTCT
>CABHPH010120406.1:604-16583 GCA_902168325.1 Peromyscus nudipes
CACACAACTTGACATGGGGGGAGGCCCCCCTTTGAACTTACTGTTCACAACCAAGTTAAGGGCTTACTCTTCAAGAAATTACCTCTTTTAGCGTAAAAACCGTGCATACCTTTTTACAAACCAGGAAAACCTAAGGGCAGAAATAATGCCCTGCCTGCCGGGCCAGCCTCCAGGTGGGCGGGGCCACCCTTCTGGGCATCGCTCCGCTCCCTCAGTTTGTTTTTTCATGGAAACAGAACCGGACTGTTGGACTAGTCAGTTTTTCCCTCTTGACAACATGTTTAGAAATCATTCTGTGCCAGCATTTTTATTCATGTTTAAAATAATAACATCAGCAGCAGAAATAGCTATCTGGAAACAGTGTGGAAATAAGGGGAAGAGCCGTGCACCGTGGTGCACGCCAGTCATCCCAGCACTTGCAGAGCTTGAGGCAGAAGGAATGCCCTGAGTTGGAGGCTAGTCTGGACTCTATAGGAATTAAAGTCCAGCATGGGCTACATGTTGAGACCCTGTTTCAGAATGAAACCTTTAAAAAAAGGATGGAGGCCATCCAGGAGAGAGCTGCAGGCTGTCTCTGCTCCTCTGGATCCAGGGCTGACAACCCACACACTTCTGTCTGTGTTCCCTTGATTTCCCCAAGCAGCCCCATCTATGATGGGAAACACTGACCCCAGGATCTCCCTACCTAGAACCCCACTCCATTCCCTGCCCCGTGCAAGGAAAGATGCGCCCTGCCCCGTCAGATGAGCACAGGGGACAGAAGGCTGGGCTGAGAAAGCAGAGGCCTTCTCGATACAAAATTGAAATTTTTTAGATCTTTGAGGTTGACTCTTCAGCACACTGTGAGGAAGTCTTTTGGGGGTTTTCTTGTTCTTTTTCTTCACTCTCTACCTCAAGTCCCCTTTTTCCTTCATTCCCTGGTGAGGGGTGGGGGAGGGGGGAGAGCAGTGCTTCCTGTATGCTAGCCCACAGGTGTCGGGTTCTTTCAAAGATTCTGGGGCCGTCAAGGGTCCCAGCTGGTCTTAGAAGTGCTTTGTAAGACCAAGTGAGCCGGAAATGACAGCTGGAGTGCGTGTGCTGGTGCCGTGGGAACCTACGAGGGAAAAGCACGCAGTGTGTCCCCAGACCCTCCCTGGCTTTTCCTCTCTATTCATATCTTTATTGATCCACTTTTGATTCCATCCATTCATCTATCGTCTGACTTTCGTGGAGCTCAGGCCAGGGGACTCTTCTCTGAGGAGCACCCAGTCTCAAGAGATACCAGGCTTGCAAATGAACAGTTTGGGAAATCACCCCAGACAAGAACACTCAGGGCTGAGGGTGTCCCTGCTGGCCACTGCACTCACCACTGACAACAGGCAGGAGTTGCCAAGCTTGGTGTAAAGGACTAGATAATGGATATCAACCTTCCAGCCATCTGGTGCCTGTCCTAACCACCAGGCTCCTGTCGCGCTAATGCAAAAGCAGCTGTAGACCACATGTGAGGCAGCAGGCCTGGCTGGCTGCCAGTAAAACTTTATTTACAAGGATAAGCAGTGGGCCAGATTTGGCTGGGGGGGGAATCTTGAGGAAGGACACTGGGAGTGATTGTGAGGATGGATGCCAGGGCTCTAGACCTGGGCTCTTTTGCCCTCTCTGCCCCTTGTGAGGCAGCAAGAACCTGAGGGGTTGCTCTCTCCAGGGTCTGGGTTCCCAGTGTAACATACAGACAGTAATGCCGGCCCTGCCACTGCAGGCTGGCTGTTGTAGTGCGCAGTGGTGACAGATGTGCATGCCCCTGTAAACTCTGAAGTGCTGCGTTGTCGAGGTGGAGGCCCTTTCCAGGGATGGGGGGGAGTCAGGGATGATTCTTTAGACAGCCTGAGGAGGGTGGGGCTTGGCCGTCATGGAGCAGGCCCCTCCTCATTTCAGCTGTCAGTCTTCCACCCTTGCCCCCTTCCTGCTGACCCCTGACCCCGGTGTGCTTTGTGAATGTGTGAACTAGACCGCTCCTGACTTTCTGAGAGCTAGTTTCTTCTGGACATGCTTTAGGAGGAGGCTTGGTTTGGGCTTAGAAGTTTAGCATAAAGAGCAAACAGATGTGTAGCCTAGTGTTCCTTCAGTATTTACTGGTACGTGTGTATGTATGTGTGTGTGTGTGTGTGTGTGTGTGTGTGTGTGTGTGTGTGTGTGTCCATCAGTAGTGAATGACCAGTGGTCCCCATACTATAGTGTGGAAGGAGACTCCATGTGAGGAGTTCTGAGTCAACTCAGATGGGAGACACAGGAAGGAGTTTATTGTGGAGAAGGTGGGACCCTGAGTGGCTGGTCCAGGAGTTGTAGATATATTTCTAGGACTTCCAAGGCCTAGACAAGTGAAGTAGACAGGGACTACCCACCAACCAGAGGAGCCCAGGGCCTCACTGTTGTCTGGGACTGGTACAGAGGAGTGGGCATCAAGCTCAGGGCAGGGCCCTATCTACCTGTGTGGGTCGGAAAGCCACGCCAGCAGGTGCTGCAATAGATGGAGAAATTATGGTTGGAAGTAGGAGGAGAGGACAGGGAGGGACCTGAGGCTACCTTGTCCTTTGACCTTTGCCCTTGCATAGGCAAAGGGATCAGGGCCTATTGGTTTGTAGCTTTGCTGAGAGAAGGGACAGGCTCCTTTGGAGGTTCAGTGGCTGTGTTCATGGATAGCCTCTGTGTTTAACCATGCCGCATCTTGTCTCTTTTCTCTGTAGATATCAATGAGTGTTTAAGTATCAGTGCCCCATGCCCTGTGGGGCAGACATGCATCAATACAGAGGGCTCGTACACATGCCAGAAGAACGTGCCCAACTGTGGCCGTGGCTATCATCTCAACGAAGAGGGAACTCGCTGTGTTGGTTGGTATCTCTCTCTCTCTCTCTCTCTCTCTCTCTCTCTCTCTCTCTCTCACACACACACACACACACACACACACACACACACACACACATTTCTGAAATTTGGCATTTCTATCTGTTTCCAGCACAGTCTTTCCCTTCTCTGGAAGAGAGAGTTGGTCCCCAAAGTGAAGACATTCTGCCTGTCCCTCCATGCATCCATGCATCCATCCCATTGCCCCTCCCCCGGCACAGTCCTTTGCTGTCTTGCACAGACTAGTACAGTAGCACACCAACACTTCTAGCCTTGTCTCCAGTCTGCCCAGTGTTCTCAGGCTACCTGATCACAGCTATTGATGGTTAAGTTCGGACACCCAGAATTCAGTTCTCCTAAACTGGTCATAGCGAATCTAGATGACTTAAGTCTTGCTACAAGACCGCTGGGTGGTGTCTTGTTTATTCCCACCACGTGCCTCTTCCTGTGTTGTTTTTGGGCCAGGGCAGTCAGCTGGCCTAGATCCCTGCCAGGAAAGGGGCTTCCCTCCCCACAACCCCTAAGCCGTCTCAGCCCCACCCCTCACAACCCTGGGTACTTCCTGTCTCCCTGGAGATCGGGGCTGGCTTCCTGGAGGGTCAGCTGCTGTTGTAGATTGGGCGCGGCGCGTGGCAGATGCTCTGTGAAGAACGGGGTGCTGCTGTCAGTGTACAGTTGAGTGTGCACACTAACGGGCTCCCGGCGTGTCTTCCTGTCTCCTTCACAAGATGTGGATGAGTGCTCACCGCCAGCGGAGCCCTGTGGGAAAGGACACCACTGCTTGAACTCCCCTGGCAGTTTCCGCTGCGAGTGCAAGGCTGGGTACTATTTTGATGGCATCAGCAGGACCTGCGTGGGTATGTGAATGTCTTTCCGGCCCTAGGGGTCCTGGCCAGGTGACTCCGCACAGGGGACCATCTGTGGCACCCAGGGTGACCATGCCCATCCCATCCTCATCTCAGAAGGTCCCAGGTGTGGGCAGCCAGGAGACACCGTCTCACTGCAGCTCCGCCACCACCCTGGCCTCGGGCCACCCTCAGGACACTAGCGGTGTCAGCCTGCTTCCTAGTGGAACAGGCGTTCTCTTTGACCCCAGCCACCCAGGTTTTCTAAGACCCTAGTCCAGGTCTGCAGCTGACAAGAAGTCAGTGACTTCCCAGATTTGCTGCAGACCTGTAGGGCTTCAAGGGCTTGGGATGCACAATTCCCTGAGGCAGTTAGAACGCTATCCAGCTAGGACTTGCTGTTACCAAACCAGGATACTCAATGGAGGCCTACAGCTGCCCTAATTCCCCCCCACCCCCACCCCCTAGCAAATCCCAGCAGACTCTCCTGTGGGCAGAGGGCTGGCAGAAGGGCATCTGTCCAGATGCGCCACATTTGTCAGAGCACAGGGCTTCACACAGACACAGTCAAGAGAGGCCTCAGCCCTTCCATCTGAGACACGAAGGGACTTAGGGGCAGAGGACCGTGAACTGCTGCCATTGGGACGTGGCACTGCTCCAGCGGACATGCTCTGAGCTGACTGCCCCTCTGTTTCAGACATCAATGAGTGCCAGCGCTATCCTGGGCGCTTGTGCGGCCACAAGTGTGAGAACACACCAGGCTCTTACCACTGCAGCTGCTCAGCGGGCTTCCGGCTGTCTGTGGATGGCCGGTCTTGTGAAGGTGAGGATGGGTCACGGGGTGGTCAGCAGCCTTAGCCATGTCCCTCCTTTGCTTACAGACTCATTTGGAATTTCCTAGGCAGGTATTTTAAGGATGCTAGGATCCTCACCCTCGGGACGTGACTAACCCAGTGGCAGCCATACTGAAACTTGGCCAGCTCCCTGGCAGGGCTCAGCCAGTTGTTTGGGTTCGTGAGTCTTGCTGTGCACAGATAACAGAGTGTCTTGTGTTATCAGCTGTGGTTATTGTTCCTGGCTGTGCTTAGGCATCTGAGCTTTGTGCTTGGGTAATCCCGAGGACACCGTGCTGAGGCCTAGCCAGCCTTGCCTCTGCTATGTGCTATTAAGCACATGCACTGTGAGTATGTGTCAGGGAGGATGTTTATGATGTGATGGAAAACCACACTGGACATAGGTTGAGCAGGTGACCTGGCCAGGCATGTTGGGGCCACAAATAGGAAACACTGAGCGAGAGGCTAGTGGCCTATCTCTTCTACCCTCTCAGAAACAGAGTAAATGAATGTAAGAAGGAATCTCTAAGCCAGAGGTCGGCAAGCTTTTTCTCTCCCAGCTGCATGGTTACTATTTTAAACCTTTCTGGCCAGTCTGTAGACAGTACTCCATTCTGCTGTGGGAACACAAAAGTAGCCATAGGTCCTGGTCAAAGGGGTTCATAGCTGTGTGCCAATAAAACTTTATTTACAAAAACAAGTAGGGGGCCAAACTTGGCCTGGAGCTTGCTCTAGGTGAAGGGAATTGGTAATCAATAGCTGGGTTTCGAGTAGCCCCAAAGTTCAGAGATTTAGGAGTACCAGGGCTATTGTCCCACAGGCTAGGTCACCTGTGTCACCATCTAGGAGATGAAAGTGGGGAGGGCAGGAAAGATTTTCACTGAGAGCTAGAAGGGGCTGTGGTCATGATAGGACTCTGGATATGCTATCATGCTGCGCCCATGTCCTGCAGAGACAGGATTGAAGGGAGCCAAGCCTGGAGGCTGTCACTCATCCTGCCAGGAGATGGTGTGGCCTCATGCAGGCAGTAGCAAGGGTGGGGAAATTCCAGATTTCTCAGCTACAGTGGGCTGCATTGGAGGCCCCTCTCCCCTTGGGCATCTCAGTCATGCAACTTGAGACTTGACTTCCATGTTTCACATCAGGGAGGTGATGAGGAAATATTCTGCTCTGAGTCCTCAGCCTGCTGTGGAGGCAGGGACTTGAGCCGTGAACCCTGGGAACCTCTTCTCTTCTAGATGTGAATGAGTGCCTCAACAGCCCCTGCAGCCAGGAGTGTGCTAATGTCTACGGCTCCTACCAGTGTTATTGCCGACGAGGCTACCAGCTCAGTGACGTGGACGGGGTCACCTGTGAAGGTGAGGGCACCCTGTGTACTGTGGGGCGCACCCCAATCCTGCCACCACAGCAGCCTCTGGCTGCATTTCAGAATCCATGGCTCCAAAAGCCTGCCCGGATTTCTCTACCCTGTGAAGTTCCCGTTTGCTCCCTGAAGAGAGGTGGGGCTGAATCCTTGCTTTTCCTCTGTTAGGTCTCAAAGACGTTTTTCTGGGGTTGAGAGTGAGGTTAGGAAAAGAGCAAACCAGTCCATGGATTGCTCTTAAATACACATGCTGTGGTGGTAACCCCTTCCGTGTGCTGGCACTCCAAGCCACAGGGCACAGGGCTTTGCAGCAGTATGTGTCTGAGAGGTGAGGAGTGACCTAAGGGCCACCCGACCCCTGAGAGACTGCTCTGGCCTTTTGAGCTCCATCCTCACCAGGCCTGGCCATCATCTTCTCTGTCAAATGCAATACTCCCTCCTGGACTGTTGGTACAGTCCAACCAGATGACAGTCCAGGAGCACCTGGAAACTTCGAGGACAAATCTTACTGTGATGTTATAATAAGCTTAGAACCCCCAGTTCCAGAGCTATAATGCTCTGTGTGTGTGTGTGTGTGTGTGTGTGTGTGTGTGTGGTGTGTGTGTAGAGACATGGGATCCAACCCAGGGCCTTGCTCGGAAGATGCTATATCCCTAGACCTAAAACCTGAAGCTTTTTGAGTACCAATGTGACTCCACAGTGGAAAATTCTATACCATGAGTTACAGTCCAAACTCAGGAGCACTGAAAATACTGTATAGAGATGCCTTTAGTCTGTGTGTATGAGACAAATGGATCTCGGATTAAGACTTGACTCTCATCCCCCGGACATCTTATTTATGTAAGTGGCAGTATTCCAAAAGACTCAAAATACTTCTGGTCCCATGCATTTCAGATGAGGGGGACTCAGCCTGTTTTTTTCATGTGATGTGTAGTGAGTTTTGTTTGTTTGAATGGCTGGTTGAGTTAGGTGCTTTTTTTTTTTCTTTAGCAAATTGCTCTCTATTCCCCTTCTCTGTGCATACTTCATACCATACTATCCCTAGACTAGTCCCACCCCATCCCCGGGCCTCAATTTCCCGTTCTGTAATGATGGTCTCTGTGGCCACCCTCTGCTGCTGCCCTCCCAGCCCAGCCTGGCCACCTAGGGCTACCACATGGCCGAGCTGCAGCTGTGGCTGTGGACCAGAGCTGGATCCTGAGGGTGGACTCTGACTGTCCTGTTGCAGATATTGATGAGTGTGCCCTGCCCACTGGGGGTCACATCTGCTCGTACCGCTGCATCAACATCCCCGGAAGTTTCCAGTGCAGCTGCCCCTCATCTGGCTACAGGCTAGCCCCCAATGGTCGCAACTGCCAAGGTGAGTGAGGCAGACTCTCTATGTTGGGGTCATCCATGTGTGTAACAAGTCCCATGGTGTCAGGGGAGAGCGTGTGCTTCCCAGATGCAGGGCTGTCCCACGGATGGAAATGATTTCAGGGACTAGGGAAAAGTGTCCTGGTCTCCTACACAGAAGACCTAGCCTGTCCTCAGGGCTGTCTGGGCTCTGTGAAGGTCCTGTCAGGTAAGAACACCTGAACTCTCCCACTCTGTCCTTGTCGGTTCTTGGAAGAGCGGCACAGGGACCCTGTCCTCAGCCTAGTCTAATTATGCATTCTCTCACCCAGTCATTGGACAGACAGGCTGTGAGCCAGGTCCTAGGTTACAGACGTGAGCAGGTGTCAGGTGCCTCTGCTCCTGCAAAGGGCTGGCTGTGGCCTGGTCTGGAAACTCTAGTGGTTGTGAGTGTTTAGTGGGCTAGGGTCAGCTCTGGCATGGGCTTGGTGGTGAGAGCTAGTAGAGTCTATCTGTACTTGTTCCCCCTTTCTGAAAACTTGCTGGGGCCCCCAGCATTCCATGGTCACCCCTTTGGCGACTGACCGTGCTGAGGACAAGCTTGTGAACAAATGATCCCGTGTGTGCACTCCGGCTCACACCAGGAGCAGATCACAGGCAAGGCTGTCCAGCCCCCTTCTTCACAAGTCCCCATGAGCTGGCGATCCAGGGGCTCCAGAGAATCCCAGGTCCTGCCCATGAAGATGGTCACTAGTGACCCCTCTGCAGGTGCAGAGAGAGACAGTTCCTTCAGGCTGGCTGACCAGCCAACCTAACCAAGTGCCGGGCGCCGGGTTGGGGTGGAGGCAGAATGTGGGAGTAATAGAATAAGATTCCCGATGTTCTACACATTCATGCATGGGCACTCACTTACCCCCCCCCCACACACACACACATACACACACACACACATGCATACCACCACCGCCACCACCAACAGCAAAGAAGGCGGCCAGCCAAATCTCTGGAAAGGACCCACTCAACTTCTCTGAGGTTGGACAGGACTGTTTTTTTCCCCCACAGTCCTGCTTTCTGCTCTCCTGGCCCAGCTCCCTCACCACAGCCTGGAGTCCTGCCCAGAAGCAGCAAAAACACATTCCTGGGCTGGCGAGATGGCTCATTGAATAAGACTCTTTTTGCCAAGCCTGGTGATCCTGAGTTCAATCCCTGGGACCCACATGGTGGAAAGAGCGAGCAGACTTTTTTTGCAATTTGTCCTCTGACCTCCACACACATGCTGAGGGACATGCCCACCCCCACCCTCCAAATAAAAAGGTTAAAAATAAAAAAACAAAAACCCACCAACCCACATTCCTGAGCTGTGGTCTCTGAGATTGGCAAGGGTTGCTTTTGCCAGTGACAATCAGACACGTGACATTTCTTAACAGCTACCTCCTAGGCTTGGTGATACCCCTGAACCCCACCCACTTGGAATGTCGTATAAGAGGCTCCCCCACCTCTAGAGACTCCAGGCCCTGTAGCAGCATCTCCAGGCCTGGTTCCCGCCCCCCCCCCAACCACTTTAGTCACTGCCCTGAGACCCAAGGCAAGATGCACGGCTCCTTTAGGCCTTGTTCTTCACCTGTGATGTGGGACCATAGGCTCAGACCCTTCCTGACCCTCAAGATATAGCCAGTCACACATGAGGTCAGGATGGCGTTCTTTGAGAGCCATGGAAAGGTGCTAGGTGGTTGGAGCACCAGATCCTGATGCCTACCTGCCTAGGTTCAAAGCTTGGCTCTGTCTATATAGAATGTGTGACCATGGCCAGGTTCCTTAAGTTTGGTGAACCTTCTCTAAGATGAGGATTGTAACACCAGTTGCATGGTCACCCCTGCCAGCGCGTCAGCGACCTTCATGCGGTGTCTGCTCTTGCTGCGTACCCCCACTCCAGGGATTGTGAATACGCCAGTGCTCTTGTAACTCTCCATGTTTGGTAAATAGAAGATCTGGCACCAGACGCTGCTCCCGTGGAGGGCAAGGATGTTAATACACGGTTTGCGTGGGTAGGGGAATGGCTTTCATGGCTTTAGTCTATACCACACTGTCTCTGGGTCTCCACAGACATTGATGAATGTGTGACTGGTATCCACAATTGTTCCATCAATGAGACTTGCTTCAACATCCAGGGCAGCTTCCGCTGTCTGTCCTTTGAATGCCCGGAGAACTATCGCCGCTCCGCAGACACGTAAGTCCCTGGGGCCTGCTGTCATCTGCCTGGATTGGGCTTCCTAAAGGCCCCGCTCTGGGCATGGGCAGGTGGTTCACAAAGCTGTGGCCTTAGTGTTCTCTTGTTCGGCCTTAAGAACCTGCTGATTCTTGCTGCTGAGGTCCCTGAGGGCCAGTGAGACTATCCTCAGGAGGCCGTGGGGGTGACTGCAGATGGCATGCTGTCGTTGAGACAGACCTTCGTCAGTCACTTCATCTGTAGCATGCATATGTGAGACTATGCTGACCCAGATGAGCAGGTGGCAACGTCACTGTCTTGGCCCAAGTCCAGGATTCAGGGTGACTTGTTAAGGCATCTTCCTTCCTTCCAGCTGAGGGATGTGTGGGGACAGCATGGAATATCCTGTGTCCTATACTAGAAACTGTGTGACTGTGTGTCCTTGTAAGCTCCGATCACCGTAGTGTCCTCTGCGGTGTCCAGGAACTCCTTCCTCGGGGAGTTTGGAGGACTCCCAGGCCATGGTTCTCCCTCCAGCCACCCTCATCTCGGTTCTACCCAGAGAACCCCATTTACTTGCTACAGGGCAGTCTCCACCCTGGGAGCTCATTCCAGGAGTGTGGACCGATGCCCTCCCCACCAGCACAGGAACGCTCAAAACACGCATGTACGTGGACACCTGGGTTTGTGCTCTCTTGACCTGCGTTTGTCTTTGTCTTTTGACCCGCCACCGCTCCTGCCCAGTAGTCAGTGTTTCCTTTTGATGGTGCTTTGGGCTCCAGTGTTCAGCATCTGACCCAGGGGACTGCTCTTGCTGTGGTAGGCTCTGTCCAGCTTCCAGTTTGCTCCACCCTAGAAACCGTGAGGTCATCTTTCTGACCTTAGAACTGCTTGCCTACCACCCTGCCCTCATCCCCTGACCTACTGTATTTCCCTAGTATGTTTTTGGTTTTCCGAGACAGGGTTTCTCTGTGTAGTTTTGGTGCCTGTCCTAGATCTCGCTTTGTAGACCAGGCTGACCTCGAACTCACAGAGATCCACCTGCCTCTGCCTCCCAAGTGCTGGGATTAAAGGCGTATGCCACCACTGCCCGGCCCCTAGTGTGTTTTTAATCTACTCAGAAACTGATCACTTTTCTTAATGTGTTGATGCAGACCTGTAATCCCAGTACTAGGAGGCAAAGGCAGGTGGATCACCAGCTTGAGGACAGCCTGGGCTACATATTGAGACCTTGTCCTAACAACACCAAGTGCCTTGTTTCTTTCTATGTCTGCGCCAGGGAAAAGCTACTCTAGAAGTGGGTATGCAAATGTGTCACATCCCCAAGAGCTCACGAGTTGTGCAATAGCCTGGCGGCAGTGGCAGAGCTGTCCTGAGTCACCAAGAAAGCTATGCACCCTTGGTTTGAGGCCGTGTTCTGTTTCCCATTATAAATGGGTTTCAGGATTCCAGAAGCCAGGCTATGGTTGCAATGGTTACTTTTAATTCCTGTGCAACCGCCAGAAAGAGGCTGAAAGAGGAGGCTGCCCTACTTGGGGCAAGACACATGAGTCCATGGGCAGGCAGGTTGACCTTGCTTGCTAAGGTGATTGCTAAGGTGAGCAAAATCCAGGTACCGGTAGGCTGACTGTATACAGGCTCCTGGGTAGACAATGGGGATGGCCGGCCTGTTGGGCCAGCTTCTAGGAGCACATGCTAAACAGTGAACAGAGAGTACACAGGGTACTGAGAGAGTGGAGAGAGGCCAGCCTGGCCACGGGAGGGGTGGGCCAGCCAGACTTGAAAAAAGGTCAGTGGGAGCTGAATTAGGCAGTGGGGGAGATTTGGGGAGACCCCCACACACTGAAATGAGGTATCCTCAGGACACCTGGGGTGCATTTCCTTCCAGTGTGGGGTTGATGCGCCAGGTCACAGCTGCCCCATCCTGCTGTTTCTGGGGCTGAAAGAGGAAACTGTTTTCCATAAAAACAGGTTGGATGTGGACACAGGGATGAGGGAGGTGGGGCGCGATGCTTCAACCCTGGGAAGATGGCCATTTTCCTGTGACACTTTCTGTCCTTTGTCTCTGTGTTACCAAGAGCCAGAGAGTGGGGATGGGGGGGGTGCAGTCCTCTACACTGAGGATTTCGGGAATCCAAAGTGAACCCCCCTTGGGAATGCTCCTCTTCTAAGCAGACTTAAGCCTTGTGGAGATGCTGTGACAGTCTAGAAGAAGCATAGTTTGGGAGGCAGGCTGACTTGGGTTTCAGAAAACCTGGGTTTCTTGAAGCTCTTGTTCTCAGCTGTAAGACGGAATGGTGAGGTGCTCTGCAGGATCCTCTGAGAATGACCCTCTGCTTGTTTACTTAGACCCCACCCTAGGTTCTGCCCCGTGGGCAGGAACAGGTTTCCTGGGACACACTCATCCCTGCAGTCCTGCTGGGGTAAAGGGAAGCTGGGTCTTCGTTGGTTACGGCATGTCAATCTGGGAGGCCATGAGCAAGGACTCGGGCTGCAATGTAGAAAGGCTGGGCTTCTGGTCCTGGCCTTTCTAAGTTCTATGGCCTTGGGTCAACCTTGGGCCACCTCGGTAAGGTGGTACAAGCTTACTTGCTTGGTCAGGTGTTGATAATCAGGGGTAGCAAGCCCGGCTCAGGGCTGGCCCGGTTTGCCCATTGAGCTGTGGCAGGGAGGAGGATGGTGGGCCATTGTTCTTCTCAAGGCACAAGTCAGAGGACAGAATTCTTTTTGCGTGAGGTCAGTTTTGTTCTGCTGGTCAGCGGGTGGCAGGGCTATGTCTCAGGTCCTGGCTCTCAGATGGCAAAGCCTGAGATGGCATAGGAAGGGCATATGGTTCTGACTTCCTGATTGCCAGCTGTACAAGAGTCTCTCTGGTTATAGCTTTCTCCTTTAATGGTCCCTGTTGAGGAGGTGTGGACCAGTTGAGACCAGTGTTGGGTGGAGGAAGTGGGGTCGGGGCCTGAGTTTCCAGCAGAAGGTTTTCACCCTGCTGCTCACCCTAGCTGGGGGTGGGGTGCTAGTGAGAAGAGGCTCCTATTCTACAACTCCCATTTCTCCTCATCAGAAACCCAAGCCTCTTAATTCCCTGACCCTTAGAGAGGAGACAGTAGACAGCGTAAAGTGGATGCCATGGCATAACACTTGTAATCCCAGCATCATTGGTGAGGTAGAGGCCAGAAGATCAGGGGTTCGGGGTCTTCTGGGGCTACACAAGACCCTGTCTCAAAGAGAGACCAAGTGAACTGGGATGAGGAGATGACTCGGCGGGTAACATGCGTGCTGTGCAAGTGTGAGGGTGGGCGTTGGGATCCCTAGAACCCATGTAAAAAGCCAGGTGGGCAGAGTAGCTCCTCTGTCATCTCAGTGTGGAGACAGTGGCTTCTCAAAGTAAGCCAGTTAGTCAAACTAGCCAAAACTCAGTCCTGCACCAAGTTCAAGTGAGATAACCTGCCTCACTATATAAGGCAGAGATCAATCAGAAAAGACACTAGATGGCAACCACATGCATGTGCACACAAACACGTCCTACACGTGTATACAAAGGAACCAGTGGGTGGCTCTCCTGAGGTTCATGCTCACAAGGGCAGCTTGTTTTGGAGCTATGATGGGTAAGATATAGGAATCAGTCTTCCTCCACCTTCCGGTTCCCCTCCCTCCCTTTCTCCCTCCCTCCCTTCCTTTCTCCCTCCCTCCTTCCACCTTCCTCCCCCATCCCCGGGGGGGGGGGGGAGGTTCCTCAAACTCCTCTCACTTAATGCAGCTTCCTTCTCCCCAATGATGATCCTGGCTACCCAGAAGCCTGACCCAGCAAGCTAGAGCCACAAGCCACAAATGAGTCTCATGGACATTCCAAGGCAGCTGAGGTCCTGACCTTAGAGTGCGTGCTATTCCTGTGTTCGAGGCTGTCTCTAGCTTTCAGGGGGGGCTAGATACATCTTTTTCCCCCCTCCGGGAGCCACTCTGATGGAGTATGATTGTAAAAGTTGTCATGAAGCTGGGTAGCCTTGGGTACTGTGACTTAGAACATGACATAAGTGAGACGCTACGGTCACAGAGTTCAAGAGGGACTTGGCCAGAGTCCTGGGCCTCTCTTGGGAATGGCAAATGGCTAATGTGAGGGACATGTCAACAGATGGCCACAGGAGTGTCCCAGCAGCCTTCCTCTTGGCTTTTGTCTCCTATCTGTAGTGGCTTCTGGTCATTTTCACAGAACTTGGGGTGCTACAATCAAAGATGTTGAGCTAGAGAATTGGGGCACACTGCACCATAATGCATATGTGAGGAGGGAATGTGTCTGTGGAAGCTGTGACCTGGTCCCTATGCTGGGCAGGTCCCAGGTGCAGCTCCCCTTTGCCCTACTCTGTAATAGATTCAGTGGTGACTGTCCCCCCCCCCCAATCCGGGTGATTCAGCTAACAGGTTTTATTGCTGCCCCTAGTCTGACCAGCAATTTGCCACACATGGTGGTTATGACTTCTAGGATGTGTGATAAATTTGAGACAGAGAAGGAAAATCAAGGACCAAGCCGGCCTGTACAGTGGCCATTTACAAAGTGCGATAGGAGCTGAGCCCTGTGCTGGAACAGGAGATAAAGCCAGGGAGCCACTACCCCACCTGGGAAGTGAGTGGCCTAAAAAGAGCCGGTCCAGGCACCTCTTTCCAGGGAGGGCATGGGTTTTCTTCTGATGGATAACGGTATCCACATCTCCGGAATGTGATGGTCATAGGAGCTGGACCAGGACATCATGCATGCCTCACATTTCTTGCCTTCACATTTGCGGAGCTTATTTGGCAACTCAAGACCTAGTTTTTGGTCAGTAGAGGGCCCCACAGGACAAGTGGGAAAGCCAAATTTCACAGAGGAGGACTCTAGCACCACCTACTGACCAGACCCATTCAGACTATTCCTAAAGCACTTGAGCGCCCGGCCCCTCTCCTAAGTGGGTGAGTGGGTGCGTGTGCATGTGTATGTGTAGCCTCTGAAGGGAGATAGGCTAACTTTGAAACTCAAATTTGCTACTTTCTGCTATTGACACCCCAGAGGAACATAACTCATGCGCCCCAGCTGCCTCCCTGGCTCTCCGCTGCTCTCCCTGCTCCCCGTCATCAAAGGCCCTTCCTTGATAGAGAGATCTCCCACTCATGTGGAGCATCCCCATTTGCCCTGGTCCTTGGCATCTCTAGGGGTAGCTGCCTTTCATCAAGGCCCATGCCTGCCTTATCCCCTACTACCAGCTCTGGGCTCTCCCTCCCAGGCGCTGCTCTCTTTAGTGTGCACGGAACTCTCCTGTTACTGTGCCAAGGATCTGACTTGTGGGACTGTTCTTTTCTTAGAGCCAGGATGATAAATAGTCAAGTAAATGAAAGGCTTCCTAGCAGCTCTGATAAGCATCCGATAAGATGCAAACAGAAATGCCACGCACAAGAAGTATCAAATGTGATATAAACTAGGACAAGGCATGGAGACTTAAAAAGCCAAAGGATCGGTGTGATGGAAGACCAGGAGAGAAAATACCCCCGCGTGGAGAATCCAGACTCAGTCAAAATGGCAGAGCTTCCTGAGAAGGGCTTGGCCAAGTCCTGTGGGGCTTGACATCGTGGCTCTGCTTCTCTTCAAGGTCCTGTCACCCTGCCTTCAGAGTGTGCTGGGCCTGGTGTTCGGGACGTAGAGCACAGTCCATTTTCCTGCCCACATCCTGTCACAGGAATATACCGTCTGCATCCTGTTGTAGGAAGTTAGGGTCTGTAATTAGAAGTTACTAAGAGAACTTACCCTCACCCTACCACAGGAAGTCAGTCCTGTCACAGGACATTAGGGACTGTCTCCATCCTATATCCCATCACGTTTTGTCTTTATCTCTACTCCAAGGAAGTTAGTGCATGTCTCCATTCTGTTACAGGAAGTGAGAGTCTGTTATCATCTCTGCCACCCAAGAAATTAGGACCTTTCTTTGTCTATAGCACATATAGGAAGTTAGAGCCTGTCACAGGAAGTGGGAGCCTGTCTTCATCTCCACCACACAGGAAGTTATAACCATCTCCATCATGTGACAGGAAGTGAGACCTGTCTTCATCTCCATCACACAGGAAATTAGGACTTATCTCCTTCATGTGACAGGAAGTGAGACCTGTCTTCATCTCCATCACACAGGAAGTTAGGACTTGTCTCCATCATGTGACAGGAAGTGAGACCTGTCTTCATCTCCACCACACAGAAGTTAAGACCTGTCTCCATCATGTGACAGGAAGTGAGACCTGTCTTCATCTCCACCACACAGAAGTTAGGACCTGTCTCCATCATGTGACAGGAAGTGAGACCTGTCTTCATCTCCACCACACAGGAAGTTAGGACTTGTCTCCATCATGTCACAGGAAGTGAGACCTGTCTTCATCTCCACTACACAGGGAGTTAGGACCTGTCTCCATCCTGCCACAGGATATTAGAAACTGTCGTCTCCATTCTGAGCCCCACTCTGTCTCTGTCTCTGTGGACGAACTGGACCAGGTGTCTGCAGCTGAA
>CABHPH010120407.1:0-31317 GCA_902168325.1 Peromyscus nudipes
TTCTGTTTGATATACTCCCTGAGGGGCAGCAGCAGCGAGGAAAATGGACAGACGCAGACAGGGCCTGAACTGAAGTCATAGAGCTTGAGTTTTAACACGTTGATGTCAGTCAAGGCCACAGACAGTGGGACCAGTGAGAACAGCGGGTGACAAGAGAGGGAGGCCTGGGAGCAGCTCAGGGACCTGCAAGAAATGGGTCTAGGGCGAGGAGGAGAGCTGGCGGAGGAGCCACCAGAGGCAGGAGGGAAAGTGTGTGGTGTGCTCTGTGACATCAGGAGAAGCAGTCACCGACTGAGTGTTTCTGAGCACTTAGGAAAGAAGAGCAGAGGTTGAGCACTGGCTTAGGGAGCAGAAGATGCTGTGACCTTGAAGACTAGGTAGGGGCAAGAGAGGAACCTGGACTGGGAAAGCCAGGGACAAATAAATGATGCAGGAGGAAGTGATGCCGTGTGGTCCGACACCTGAGGAAGCAGTTTCCCTTAACATTTGCTTGCCCCCGAAATTCCTGCCCGTAGAATTCCTGCTGGTGGATGGGTGGTAGGAAGGTGCTGGGAGATCAGTGCCAGGTGGTTTTGCTTTACTGTTGCTGTGATAAAACACCACGGCCAAGGGAACTTAGAGAAGGGAGAAGAGTTTAATTCCTTAAACTGATGAACTGGCTGGTGGTGCCAGGGGAAAGTTCATAATGTCAGGGGAGGCAGGCCGCAGGTGGCTGGAGCAGGAAACTGAGAGATCCCCTTTTCACCCCTAAACAGTCAGCAGAGAGGGTAACAGGAAGCGGCCAGAGGCTGTAAACTCTCCAAGCCCAATCTCAGTGACATGCTTCGTCCAGCAAGGCTCTACCTCCAAGAGAAGTCGCATTTAGTTTTCAGGCATCTGCCGAGAGCACACTAGATGGCTCTCTGGTACCAAGCACTGATCCCTGCAGGTCAGGGTCATTTGCTGCTTTGTGGAGCCTGCGTATTCCCAGAGATTCATATAGCTGACTGGGGCACAGAGGAGACCCGCTGTTCTGCTCTGACAGGGGCCTAATTCTCTCCCCACTCAGACTGATAGCCTGTTCTCTGAGAGCATGGCCTTTTTGCATTGAAAACTGGACTTTTAAAGCACCATAGGTGTAACTGTTTATGTAGTAAAAAGAACCAGTCAAATTCTGTTTTATTTAAGTGTGGGCTTCGGTCTGCCTCATCCCTTCATGCCATCAAGACTTGATGATGGAAACAAAAGAGCCCTTATCAGTTTTAATTCTGAAAGTCAGACTGCTGTTCTCTGGGATGAACTATGGCCACAGGTGCTTACTGTCAGCGCTTCACAAATACTTAGACTAAGTGCAAGTGTGGCAGTGCTGGGGCCTCTAGAAAGCTTTATCAGTGCTGGGGGAGTCAGCCTGGTCTGTCTGTGGCTCCAGAAGGATGGGGTAGGTCACCGAAGGCTTCCCAAGTGCGGAGGTGCTGGGCTAACTGGCAGTTAATTGCACCTCATGGAGTGAGTGGGTTTGCCCAGCTATCCACTGCCTTTGCCAGCATCAAACAACTAGAATTCCCTGAAAGGTGAACTGCTATAGGATTTGTGTAGAGTGTTTTCAGTTTTAATAGGGCAGTGGTGTGTATGTGTGTGTCTTGTCTGCTTGTTCATTCACTGATTTAGTCATCTGTCAGATCTTTATATGTTAAGAACTAGGATCCAGGTAGCAAATGATCCCTGTGGAATTTCTGTTCCATCAGGAAAATAAATAATTACAAATGGACTAAGCCTTTTAAGAAAAGGGGGGAGGGGTAATACTGTTTTTTCTTTCTTCTCATCTTACACATTATCCTTTAAAAGAAAATCATATAATGTGGTGTCTAAAAATCAAAGTCAACTTGATATTTTTGGACCATTTCCTAATAACTCTTGATATAACTGGAGCTCAGTTTCCCTGGAAAGTGCTCACATTATCAGTGGCAGTGTTTGAAGATCAGTTCTTGAGCTGTGCTATGGAAGGAATGATGTGAAGAAATGATGCCAGGAGCACATGGTGTAGGTGAAGGCGTGTCACTCACTGTCACTGAATTTCAGATGGGTTGTGTCAGTCAGCTGTTTGGCTAATGCTGACCAGCTCCTGCTCTGGGCTCTAGGATAAGGTGGTAAGCAGCTAGACAGACCTCCTTGCTTTCAGAGAGGAATCCCATCATCGTGTCTTAAAATAGCTACAGCACTGAGCCATTTTCAAATGAAATTTCGCTGCATTTGATGGTTTGGGGGAGTTTCTTTTCCTTTTCTGAGCGAGTGAGAGAGCCTGAAATGCATCAGTGACTAGTCACTAGTGACGTATGGTGAAGGCATAGGTGACAAGGTCCTCACAGGCATCTCGTCCAACCAAGCCAGCCTGTTTGGTCTGCTTTCTTCCTCTCTTCAGCATTTATTTAATCAGCAACAAATTCACCATGAACAGTGCCTTTCAGAGGACCTCCTTTAGTTCTGTTGAATATTGACCTATCGGAATGTTTCAGAGGACACTTGGTTCCTGTCCTACTTAGCTTCAACTAGAGCTTGACCCCAGCTCTAGTCACCTGAGAGAATCTCAACTGAGAGATTACCCAGGTCATATTGGCCTCTACCCATGTCTGTGAGGGATTGTCTTGATAGATGAGGGAGCGCCTACTTCACTCTGGGAACCACCATCCCCAGACAGGCCGTCTGGGTTATAGAAGGAAGCTTACTGACCATGAGCCTGGGAGCAAGCCTGGGAGTGAGCCAGGAAGTAGCGTTCTTTACAGATTCTTGAATTCCTGTTTAAGCTCCCACCCTGACTTTCCTCAGTGACGAATTGTGACCTGGAAGTGTAAGACAAATAAACTGTTTGCAACCCAAGTTGCTTGTGGTCAGAGTATTTTATCACAGCAACAGAAAGGAAAGTAGAAGAGGGCCCCTCAGTCTAGATGGATGCACGGGAGTCAAGAGAGCAGCATCAGGATGTGTCACCCCATGAGTGTTCTTTCCCCAGGCCTCGGCTGTCCAGGGCTGCTTTCTGTCCCTCTTCTGTCAGGCTCAGGGACAGGGATGAGGCTGACATGGAGGAAGTATGCTATCTGCCTGGCCTGGGATTTTCAGAACCTTCAGTAGCATCTGCGGAGTGTAAATGACGAATACACTCAATTGGTACCCAAAGCTATTACCTCTATCAGGTTTCTGCAACTCCTCCTGGTCCAGATGTATTATCCAGGGGTCATCGCTATAGTAAGCAATGCTGTCTGGTCACATGATTGACATTTTATCTTTATTAGGTTTCCAGAAGCAGATAATTGAAAGTTGGTCCAAGGTCAGCTTCTCAAGCAGCAGCAGCAGGAGTTTCTTAGCTCTGTTTTCTTGTTTGTGTCTGCCTCCATTTACTAAGAGATACTGCTTGGGGAGGAACTTTTCACTGTCTTCTTTGGGGACAGATCTGCTTCTTCAACAGGGCCTGGCTTTTAGACTGGGATAGCTATGGCTTGTAGCTTCCTATCTCATTGTTGCATTTCTTCCTTTCAATCAATTTATATTTCAATCAATGTATATTTATCAGCAGCAGAGGTGTAGTGATGTGCTGAGGGCAGCAGGATATGAAAAGAAAAGGTGGCCTGGACCAGCTTCCTGGAACTGGGCTGCCACTCTCGCCTCTTAGATGTGGACGACAAGATGTGCTGAGGCCAGCTAGATGGTCTCCTGAGCAGTTTCTCTTTGAAAGAGGATGGAGGGTGTTGAGTATGTGTATCAGTTACTTTTGTGTTGCTATGATAAAGCACTATGACAAAAAGCAGCTTCAGGAAGAGTTTCTTTTGGCTTTCTGTTCCAGAGGGCTAGATGTCCATAATGCTGAGGAAGCCATGCTGGCAAAAACAAGAAGCTGAGAGATCACATCTTAACCACACACAGGAAGCAAAGAGTGCAAGCAGGAAGTCAGATGAGGCTATGAACCCTCAAAGCCCACTCTAGTGACACAGTTCCTCAGGCATTGCTCTACCTCCTAAAGGTTCTTAACTCCCCATTGCCGCCAACTGGGGACCAAGTGTTCAAATACATAAGTCTGTTGGGGACATTCTCCTTCAAACTACCACAGTATCAAAGAGTTTCCTTGACTCCAGCAAGATGGAGTATATTTTCTGGAATCTTTTGCTCTCTACCCTGTCTCTGAGCTTGGAGAGTGTCTATGATAATGCTGGCATTGTTATAATGCTTCAAGCAGGCCCCAATGACATCTATTCTTACTGGACTGTGTAGGCTTCCCACAGTGGGAAAGGATTTCCCTGGCTTTAGTGCCTGAGGGCATTTGCCCCCACGGCTTCCCAGACCCTATTTTTTGAAGCCTTTAAACATGTAGTTGAAACCTCATGGGGTAAAGTTGGATATAGAGGCACATGAGATTTAGTGTGGCCTTCGTTGGCACATCTCAAGAGTAGACCATTGAAAGGACAGCAGTGTGCTGGAGAGAGGAATTCACATTCTGTCTGTTAAGAAGGAACCCCAGGATTGCCCTTGGAGCTTGCCAGACTGTCGGGAGCTGTCTTGGTGATTTAGTGGTGTGCTCAGAGTGGTTGTTGCTGCTCTGGCTCTTGCCCAGAACGAACCTCATGAGCCTGCTTCCTGCCTTCCTTAGCTGAGGTGTCGAGTACATCAATACTTTAGAAGAAGAGGGACAGAGGTCCTACTCTTCTCCAGGGCTAGTTCAGCTTTTGGTTTTTTCGTTGCCGTTCCCCTCTCCATTCTTGTCCTGCAGAAATATTTTTAGCCAACACCTAAAACTGTAGAAGGAAAGGCCAAGCTAAGACCAGAAAATGACTGCGACATACTGGGATAATTTGTGGCTTTTCTTAGGTATTTTAATAGAACTTTCTATTCAAAAAGAGAAAAGATTGCCCATTGCCTTACAGGCACCTGCATTTTCATTGATATAACAATGTCTGCTATAGATCTGCCCACCAAGAAGGAAGCCTGTGTGTCTCCATGTTCTCCTAGCAAAACCCTGGATCTAATGAGAACATTTAAAGACTGATGAATTGGTGTTTTCAGTTGACATTTGGTATTTCCCCCTTCCTCTCTATTTTAGGTTTACGTTTTCAGTTGTTACGCACAGTGCTTGGTAGGAATTCTCTGAGTTGGCATGAACACACTGTACCTTTCTTCCCCATCTTTTTCCTTCTGCCTCCCTCTGGCATCGTTTGTATCCTCGCTGTCTCTGAGCTGGCTGGTTGATGGGCCCTGGTAGCCGGTTCCTTTGAATCTTCAAATGTCTTCACTGATTACAGTCTCCATTCCTGCTCCTAGCCCCAGGCAACTGCGGATGTTCTTTCTCTATAGCTTTTCTTTTTTTTTTTTTTTTTTTTTGGTTTTTCGAGACAGGGTTTCTCTGTGTAGCTTTGCGCCTTTCTTGGAGCTCACTTGGTAGCCCAGGCTGGCCTCGAACTCACAGAGATCCGCCTGCCTCTGCCTCCCGAGTGCTGGGATTAAAGGCGTGCGCCACCATCGCCCGGCTAGCTTTTCTTTTAGTAGAAATTTTATATAAATGTAATCACAGTGCATGTGATCTAGTGTGTCTCACTTCTTTCAATATGATGGTTTTGAAGTTCGCCTACACTGTAGCATGTATCAGAAGGGCATTCCTCTATGTGTGCGTGCATATGTGCATGCATGCATGCCTGTGTGCACATGTCCATGTGTGCACTTGTGTGAGTGGGAATGTATGTGAACATGTGTATGCATTCGAGTGGAAGTCAGAGGACAATTTTGAGTGTCATTCCTTAGGAGCCATTCCTCAGGAGGTCTTTCTATGACCTGGAACTTTGCCTTGTAGGCTAGGCTACCTAGTGTGCAAGTTTCTAGGGGTCTGCCTGTCTCTTTCTCCCACCTTACCATTGCTAGGTTACAGGTGAATGCCACTGTATCTGCCTTGGTGCACGGCTTGGAGGGACCTAAACTCACACTTGTGAAGCAAGCACTTTACTAACTGAGCCGTCTTCCAGCCCTCAGATGCAGTGGTCATTCCATCGTATTGTGAGCTACATGTCACTGATCCATTCACCAACTTAGGGGCATCAGACTGTTGGCGCTTATGGGCCACTATAGAAAATGAACATCCATGTGTAAACCTTGGAGAATGTTTTCATTCCTTTGCAGAGATTCATAGGGAAGGAATTGGTTAAGTTTGTTTAGTTTTTTAGGAAATCGGTCAACTCTTTTTCCAAAGTGGCAATTCCATTTTACACTTCCACCAGCAATTACTGAGAGGTCCAGCTATTTTTCATTCTCTTTAACATTAGATCCTGTCAGATTTTTAATTAGAGCCATTGTAATAAGTTTGTTACTTCACTCCTTTTACTGTGTGTTTACCTGAAGAGCAACAATGTCAGCAGCTCTCACGAGCTTATTGCGACCCCTTTGTCTTCTGCAGAGAAGTATCTGAACAGAGGTGAGGTGTCGACTTGGAGCTTTTGCTCTGCTTCCCGATGGGTTTTCTTACTGAGTGATAAGAATTCTTTACATATCTGGATGTCAGACAGACATTTGTGAGGGTTTTCTGCTTGTTTGTAACTTGTACCTTCATTTGAATGGTCTCAGGTAAAGAGGGAAAGGTTTTCATTTTGATAAAGTCCAATTTATCATTTTTATTTTATAGATCATCCCTTTAATACTATGTCTAAGAAAATGTTGTCCAAGCTAACCATATGCCTTATTCCAGAAGTTCTATAGGTTTAGCCTTTATTTTAGTCTCTAATCTACTTTGAGGTAGTGATTGCCTCTGTGTGAGGTGAGGGTCTAATGATGGATTTGCACGTGATGTCTACTAGTCCAAGCACTGCCTGTTGAAAAGTCTGCTCTCTTCCTATTGGACCGCTTTGATACATTAGTGGAAAATAGCCCAGCTGAATAAATGCTCGTTATTCATTTCGGGGATTCCTCCCCCCTCATTACTATGTGTTTCTATGCTTAAGCTAAGCCATGTTGTCTTAAATATTGTAGTTGTATTGTAAGCTTTGAGATTAAGTACTGTAAATCCTCTACATTTATTCTTTCAAAATTATTTTGGCTCTTTCTAGTTTGTTTGTTTGGGGGGTGGTGGTTGTGTTGAGACAGGGTCTTTCTATATGTAGCCCTGGCTGTCCTGGAACTTGCTAGGTAGATCAGGCTGGCCTAGAACTCACAGAGATCTGTCTGCCCCTCTCTGCCTCTCAAGTGCTGGAATTAAAGGCATGTGTCACATTCCTGACTTGTTTTCAGTTTTTGACATTTCCATATACATTTTAGCTCATCATTTCTCTACCTCAACAAAGCCTGTCAGCATTTTGGTAAGGACTACCGTGAATCTCTGGGTCAATTTGGGCTTTATATGTGCACAGTAAAACCTAAAGTTTACAGTAGCAGATGTTCCAATCCCATGGCTCTCCTCTTAGAATGGCTTCGATTTCTCTGAAAAATGTCTTATAGAAAGTTGGACACTGTGGCCCTGGGAAGGTGGAGTCAAGAGGACCCCTGGGATTTACTTTCCCTGGGGAGGCGGAGTCAAGAGGACCACTGGGATTTACTGACCCATCAGTCTAGCCAGTCGAGTCACTGAGTTCAAGTTTAAGTGAGAGACCCTATCTAAGACATAAGGTAGAGGATAGAGAGCTGGCTCAGTGATTAAGAGCTTTTGCTGCTCTTCCAGAGCACCTGGGTTCAGTTCCCAGCATCCATACTGGCAGCTCACAGCTGCCTGCAACCCCAGCTTCAAGCAATCCGATGCCATCTTCTGGCCTCCACAAGCACCAGCACACGTGTAGCAACTTACACGTACACATACACATAAATTAAAAATAATAAAAATCAATCTTTAAGAAAGTGAGAGAGCCATTGATTAGACACTCAGCGTTTCCCCGTCTTCCACACGTACTTGCATACATGTGTACACACACACATACACAAAAATAAAAAATAATTTTAAAAGTATATTTCATAAGTAGCTGGGGAACATATCTGCAAGGCGTTGGATGCCCAGAACCCATCTTTAAAGGCCAGGCATGGTGGCATGTGCTTGTAATCTCAGCACTGGGGAGGTGAGATAGGATGGTCCCTGGAACTTGCTGTACAGCCAGCTTGGCTGGATCTACAAGCCTAGGTCATAAGGGAAGCCTTGTCTCAAGAAGTTAAGGTATGTCAGCCTCTGAGGAGCAATAGCTCACAACCTTTGGCCTCCACATGTGTGCACACCAGCACATGCATGTGCACCCCATCACCACCACCATATAGCACCTAATGTACAGGTTTTCCTTTTTTTATAAATTTAATATTGAGGGTTTTTATTCATTTTAAAGCTGCTGTGAATAGGATTGTTTCATTAATTTCATTTTATAAATACTGAGTTTTTATATACAGATGATGTATCCCTGGGTTTTCTATATATAGATGTTGTATCCTGCAAACTTGATAATCTCATTACTAGTTCTTTTAAAAATGTGTTTATTTTGTGTGTTTATGTGTGGGGCACATGTCGGAGGACAACTTGTGGGAGTCATTTCTCTCCTTCTATCACGTGGGTCCTGGAGATCAAACTTGTGTTGTCAGGCTTGCCAGCGAGGACCTTTATCCCCTGAGCCATCTCACCAGCTCTCATTGTAGCTCTTTGTAAAAGATGGCTTAGGATTTTACATACAGGATTATGTCATCTGTAAAGATAAACAGTTTTGCTGGTCTTGCCGAGCTGCACGCCTTTATATCTTGCCGTGTCTCGCTGACAAGAATCCTTGGTTCAGTGCGGAGTAGAAATGTGACGACAGATGTCGTATCTGTTCCTGGTCTGGAGAGCAGCGTTTAGTCTTTCTCGTTACATGCGATGTTAGCGACAGCCCTTTTTATAGATGACTCTCTCAGAGTTTTGACTTGAAGTCTGCCTTATCTAATATTAATAAAGCTATTCCGTTTCTCTTACAGCTACAGTTTACAGTGCTCTGTGTTTTATGTCCTGTGACTTTCAGCCTGTCTGTGTCTTTGAATGAAATCTTCTCACTGTATCTCTAATATGTAGTATATTTGATGTTGCTTTTTTTTGTTTTGGTTTTTTAAGACGGTTTCTTTATGAAGCCTTGTCTCACAGAGATCCACCTACCCCTGCCTTCTGGGAGGGATTAAAGGTGTGCACCATCACCACCCAGCCTCAATGTTGCTTTTCTTTTTCAGTGAAGTATTTAATCATATCCATCTGATATAATTATTGAAATGATTGGTTTTACATTGATCTTTTGTTCTTTGTCTCTATATGTGTCTTGTGGGGGTTGGTTTTGGTTTTTGTTTTTGTCTCATTGTGTTGACCAAGATGACTTCAAACTTGTGATCGATCCTCTTGCCTCAGCCACCCGGGTGGTAGAACCATCTGTGTGCACCACATACCTGGCTCCTTGTTAGTTTTTTAGCTTTCTTTAAAAAAAAAAATAATAATCCTCCATGGATTATAATATGCATGTTTATTATCACAGTATTTCTTTTTATATCAGTTACATTTTTATTTCCCCAATATGTGTGGTCAGAGGACAAGTTATGAGAGTTGGTTCTCTTCTATCTATCATATGGAGTTCCAGATAATAACTCAGGTTGTCAGGCCTGGCAGCAAGTACCCTGACCTGCTAAGCCATCTCACCCAGCATATTCCATATTAATAATGACTTAATTTACTCTGACATAGGGTCATTTTCTCCCTTTTAAAAATTATGTTTTCAAATGATATGTTTATGGGTGTTATAGAAGATTGTGAGCCACCATATGGGTGCTGGGACTCAAACCTGGGTCCTCTGGAAGAGCAGCCACAGCCTTGGCTAAGCACCTCACTTCTTGACACCATTCATGTCTTTATGTTACAAACACAGCAACGCAATATACTAGTTTTCCTTTATGTCATCTTTTTAAAGTAGAAGTTTTAAAAAGAAAAATAAGGAAATGATGTAGTCTTTTGTATTTACCCACATATTGACATTTAACTGCTGTTATTAGTTTATTCCTGGGGATTCATATTACCATCTGGTGACATTTCCTTGTAGTCTGAAGGACTTCCTTAAAATTTCATATTGGGCAGGTCTGTACTTTATAAACTGTCACTTTTTTTTAAATTTTTTTTTTCTGAGACTGCCTTTACTCTGTCTTGACTTCAGATAGTTTTACTGGACATAGAGGTCTTGGTCGGCAGATTTTCTTCCAATACTCCGAGTACATCTCCCCGGGCCTGATAAGAAGTCACTGCTAATCTTCCTGCTGTTCCCCGGGTGGAGCTATTATTTGGGTGCTTGACCTTAAAGACCTTGTCATGCCTTTCCTTTGAGGTGTTGTGCTGTATGTAGTAGCTCTTCTTCAGTCTCCATTCTGTACATTCGGTTAGCTTAGTGCTTTAGTCTGTCATCGGAAAGCTCCTGTCAAGCCTGCGGACAGTCCTGTTCACTGACTGGGAGTTCCTGTGCTTCGTTAGTTAGTTACAGACAAGGTCTCATGGAGCCCAGGCTGGCCTTGAACTCAGTCTTCAACTTTTGTTCTTAAGTGTTTCTTATCAGTGTGTGCACCACATTAGCTGTGTCTTAAATCTGTAAAAATCATTTCCATTAATTCTTTGATCATATGAGTGCTATGTAGAAGTCTTCATATTGGCCAGTTTGGAATGAGTTTGTCTTTTTGTCTGAGCATGGGTTAGACTTTTCTATTTCTTTGTATGTCTCATAGCAGATACTGTCAGTGTAGGAATGCATGTAGTACATAAATTAAGAAATGCAAAGAGAATGCTGACATCATCTGCAGAAAATGGAAGTAATTTAAAAACTTCCCAGTAATCATAATTAGAAGTGGTCAGTCTTCATCTTTGACATATGACATCGAATAAAGCATCTCTAATCTCATCATTCCTCATGTCCTTGAGAGCTAGAGTCTTAGCAAACAGATTCAACATAGAAATGGCCAAAGGAAAATCAGTCATAAATTTGAGTTTTTGAATTGGAAACATCAGTATGAAGTCAAGAGGTATTTGTAAGGTCTGGGTGGGGGAGCTGGCCTAGGTGACTGACCCATTACTCCTGTATAGTAATCTTGAAATCTCATATTCCAGTAAAGAGAAATTTCACTCCATTCCCTAGATAGATTCTGTCCCAATGAGCCTTGTATATCTTTACATGGGTCCAGACATTGAGGGAGCTATTAAAGTCTTCTAGGTCATATGACAAGGACTTGGGCCAAATACGAAATAATTAGAATTTCAGGAAGGATAAAAGTTGCAACAGGCATGTGTGTTTAAATTCATACATTCTCATTCAGTATCTAGGAAACTAAGTCAGTATCTTAGTTGGGATTTCTGGTGTTGTGATAAACACCATGACCAAAAACAACTTGGTGAGGAGTGGGTTTATTTGGTTTATACTCTCACATTGTAGTCCATCATTAAACAAAGTCAGGGCAGGAATTCTAGGCTGGAACCTGGAAACAGGACCTGAAGCAGGTGCTATGGAGGAACACTGCTTACACTGCTTACTGGCTTGTTCTTTGCTTTCTTAGATACCTTTGGTTGTCACCTTTGGGTGTTAAAGGCCTGTATATTAGGATAGGGTGAGTGGTAATAGTCTTTTTCCTGTTGTATGCTTGCATGGTGATTATAAGAATACCTCCCCTATAATAAACCCCCAAATGATACATTTGCTTTCTGTGGCTTTCTATTTGTGTATTTTATACAATAAAAAGCTTTTAAAAAAAATAACTGAGGGGTCAATTAAAAGTAGAACAGAACAGTATCCAGAGAGGGCAAGAGTAAAGCAGACTTCAAGATCCCATCAGCTGATCAGGACTCTCCTTCCTTCTTGGGACTCTTTCCCAAGTTTGTGGAGGACATGAGTTCCTGCCTGCCTGAGCAGGTGGGTGGGAAGCCACTTGTAAGGATGGGCAGGGGCATCTCAGCAGCAGTAGATGATGATGACCTGCAGTTCTTGGTAGTGACATTATCTTAGGATGTTTTCACTGGTGGCAGCCAGTGGGTAGGTATACAGCTGGGTCTGCTACTGTCCCAGCCTGTGGAGACCAAGATGTGCCCAGATAGGGTTCTCTCATGAGGAAAGTGTGGCACGAATGGTAGCACTTAGTGGGCCTTTTTCTACAAAGTGCTGGGAAACCATCTGCAGAGCTGATGCCGAACTCTGGGAAGAGCCGAGTGTGGTAGAGAGCGTTCTTTAGAAGCTTCTCCTGCTGATAGCCACGCAGACCTGTGTCTCCACTATCTAGTCAGAGCAGCGTCAGTTTCATTAGCTGACCCTGTTTTCTGAGCAGTGTCCCGAGGCTGAGACCATTCAGCAGAACTCTCCCTTGGCTACCTAGCCCCGAGGTCCAGCCCAAGCTCTGTCTTCTTTCTGATCTCCTGCCTCTGGGGTGAACTTGGCTTCGGGTTGTGGAAATTAGCAGCTGGTCTGTCAGCATGGCAGGGCCATCTTTCAACTTTCTGGGCACGGGAACTATACTGGGCCTGGGTTCAATCCCAGATCTTGTGTTTATTGGCTTGGTGGCCATGGACACATTTCCCTATCTACATGTGTAAAACTATGCATGAGAAGATTTTGATATAACATATAAGGGAAATCAGCTTTGATTTTGCAGTGTTTATTATTAAACCAAACATCATAGTGCCTGCTTTTGGCTTTCACCCAGTAAATGTTTATATGTGCAATAGAGGGCCAGATGGTAGGTGGGGGAGTTGGCAAATGGTTGGGGGATGTGAGGATGATATGTTTTGAGAAGCAGGTCAGAGCTCTGGGGTGCTTTCTCCTCCCCATCAGGCGGAGCGCTTGTTCCGTTTCTCAGGTGAGGAAAAGCTAGACAGAGCCGACAGCGCCGTTCTCCCTTCTGCGTGTTTGTCTGCAGCTGGTCCTTTCTTCCTGGTCCATGTCCCCAGGTGTCTCACATCCCGTGTGCCCTTCCCACCCTCCCACTTCTCGTGACCACCGTCAACTTTGCCCTTTTCTTCCTCTCTAATTTCAAATTGTTCGCCTGTCCCAGTCCAGCAGGTATCTGGGACAACTCCGCAGGCACTGTGTGCCTCAGGCCACACGGTTCTGCTTCGTTCTTTCCCCAAGGGGAGCACTGGACGTGTAACTCAGCAGCTTCGTGTCAGAGTCCTTCCTTTCTACTGGGTAGTAAATGGGTGCCTGTAGGCTGCGTGTGGGGAGAGCTGGGCTTAGGACCCGAGGCCACCCTTAGGTTCCCCCCACTTCCATCCTGGGCCCCTTGTCTTCCCTCTGCTCAAATCCTTGGGGCCATTATGTCCATGATTCTTCAAAGCTTAGAGGCCTTAAGTTCTTCCAAATGTTCGCTTAGATTTCTTTTTTTCTCGTTTGTCTTGGCTCTGAAATATTGTACTGTGTTAATTTGGAAATGCAGTCTCTGTTTTCCACTCAGTGAGCTGAATGAACACTGCACACTTGTCATTCCACCTGAACCCCGAGCACAAGTACATGTGGTCCACGCGGAAAGGCTTCTTCACTCTCTCCTTTCCCACAGCTCAAGGCACTGGGAGAACATCCAGCGTGAAGAGTACCCTCCCTGTGCCTGGCTGCTCAGCACTGTGAGTGCTGAGTCCCATCCTTAGAGCACGTCTGCCTTCTAGGTTGGCTTCTTCACTCTCACTGTCTGTTAAAGCAAATGCTAAGTTGGCTTGTTGTTCAGTGACTCTGTGTAATTGACTGGGCCCACCTAACGGCACAGACTGTAGGGCACAGCCTGTCTTCCAAATTAGATGGGTCTGAGCAGGCCCTTGTCCTGGTAGAAGTAAATATAATGTGCTGGAACTCACCCCGTCTCTTTGCATCCTCATTACAGACTTATAAAACTTGGAATTCATTGCCAAATCCAGTTTTTTTAGTTTGTCCTTGATATTCATTAGTTCAGAGCAGTCTCCAATGTCTATGCCAAGATAGCACAGTAAAGAGTCCCGCTCTAGGGAGGAGGGATTCTATGAGCAAAGGGGTCAAGATCATGATGGGGAAACCCACAGAGACAGCTGACCCAAGCTAGTGGGAGCTCACTAACTCTGGACTGACAGCTGGGGAACCTGCACGGGACCGAACTAGGCCCTCTGAATGTGGGTGACAGTTGTGTGGCTTGGGCAGTATGTGGAGCCCCTAGCAGTGGGGCCAGGATTTATCCCTAGTGCATGAACTGGCTTTTGGGAGCCCATTCCCTATGGAGGGATGCCTTGCTCAGCCTTGATGCAGAGGGGAGGGGCTTGATCCTGCCCCAACTCGATGTGCCAGACTTTGTTGACTCCCCATGGGAGGTCTTACCCTCTCTGAGGAGTAGATGGGGAGAGAGTCGGGGGAAGGTGTGGGGTGAGTGGGAGGAGAGGGGGAGGGGACTGTGGTTGGTGTGTAAAATGAAAAAAACTTTTAAATTAAAAAAAAATTCCTTTTCTAAACACCCTGCCTGAGTCCCCTAATGTTCAGGGTTAGAGTTGTCTAGGAGATGTCACCTCCATCTTCCCAGAGAGTAAGAACAAAGACAAGAAAGTTTCTTATTTTCGTCACATGACATCATCTATCTTTTAATTAATTACGTCTGTGTGCATGCGTACATGCCATGACTTTTTACCTACTTTGCCATCTCACTAGCCCCAGCTCTTGTCTTTTTATCATAGGCCAAACCTGTGAATTAGTCTTCATGGGCTGATCACTGCATTGTTGGCTTCCAAAAACTAGCAAAGTGAGTGAGCAGGTCAACCAGGGAATGCCATTTTTTTTCTTCAAAATTAAATGATTCTAAAGAAATATTCCTGTGTTATAAATCGACTAGAAGATGGATTCTAGTATTCTCCCCTCCCCCAATGGTAGAGTTTGGAGGATGTCTTAGGGTTTTCCTGTGATTAAAAAACATGATCAAAAGAAACTTGGGGATGAAAAGATTGATTGCATCTCACAGCTGTAGTCCATCATCCAGGGAAGTCAGGCAGGAGCTCAAAGCAGGAACCTGAAGGTAGGAACCGATACAGAGGCCATGGAGAAGTTCTGTCTTCGTGGCTTGTTCAGACTGCTTTCTGATAGCACCTGGAACCACCAGCTCAGGGGTTTCACTGCTCACAGTGACCTCCTCCTCCATCAATCAAGAAAATGCCCCACAGGCTTGTCCATAGGCCAGTCTGGTGGGGGCATTTTCTCAGTAAGGTTTCTTCTTCCAATATGACTCGAGCTGACATTGACATAAAGCTAGCCAGCGCAGAGGATAATAGCCTCGGTGATGGCTGGCCTTTACAAAACACTTCCTCCGTGTATGTAACTGACTTTTTGTTCTTACGGCAAATCAGTGAGCTGTAGAGGTTCCCTTTACAGGACATTTAAAGCCAGGACGTTTGGCTCAGAGTCCTCACTACACTGTTTCATCTTTCAGTTTAAGTTTACAGATGCATATAGATTCTAAACAAATGTGTTGTGAAGGACAAATTCCCCCAGGATAGATTCGTGTGGTTAGGTTGTTAAAAGTATTACACTAAGGAATCCAAGTATTCACTGGATTCAATTGGGCTATTGAAGATCATTAAGGGGCTGGAGGGATTGCTCAGTGGTTAAGAGTACTTGCTATTCTTGCAGAGTCCCTGGGTTCAGTTCCCAGCACCCACATCCTGAGAATCAAGGGCCCTCTTCTGACCTCTGAGGGCACTAGATGTGCACACAGTATACTTTCATACATTCAGGCAAAACAATCATAAAATACAAATAAATAAATCATAAAATACAAATAAACTCTTAAGATATAATTATGTTTATAAGGGAGGTGGCTTGTTTATTGCCTCGCTGGTGAACTTCCTGTGGAGGTAGGTTCTGATGTAGGTTGGTGCCCTTTGACTCTTCCCAAAGTTGGGAGGAAGGAGGATTTGAGATAGGACCCATCTTCCTGTGTTTCCTGTTCCTCGGAGATGCTGGGGTCTGGTGATGTAAAGAAGAGCTTGGGAAGGCCATGGGATCCTTGCGTTATCTCTCTGGCTCATGCAGTTGTTTGCCCTCTTTATCTTTCACATACCTTGTTGAATGGATTTCTTTATGTCCCCAGGCCTGGCCCACTTAACAGGAACTCCTAGAAGCCACCCTCTGTGCCTGGTTTGATGTGTTCCTATTACCTCACACTCCTGGCCAGCTGACCAGTTAGACACTTCACTTCACATTTGTCATGAGGAAGCTTCAGTTGGTGGAGTCATCCAAAAAATGTTGTTAAGCCGACTACAGCTCTCATTAGGTTTGAAATGAGACATCCCGAAAGCCTGGCCCTCTTGTTCGCATCCCATTTGACATGGTTGTCACACCCTCCATCACTATGTCTAGACTGCAGCTGGCTTGTTCTGGAGAGCCCTTTGCTAACGAGCCAAAGTTGTGGGTTTGATCCCTGGCCCCTGACTACAGAAGCCACCTGACTTCATAAAAGCATGTCACTGGTTCTGAGGTAAAGAGTGTGTTCAGAGGAAGAAGTTAGGCGCTGCTCTAGGACACCCAAGTATCCTTTGGTACCAGGAAGCATGTAGTTTATTCCTGATCTGGATATCTGCTTCTGATGTCAGACATCAGAATGGATGATACCAAGGTTTACAGACATGAAGGAGAATCGAGATTCTCAAGCTGGGAACCAAAGGCTAGTGACCTTCAGAAGGCACGTGGTACATTGTTGTGTTTCTACCGTTAGAAATGGTGACAGTGTCTATGGGGGGTGGGGGGTGTCTTGCCATGTGAAAATCTGATTCTCAAATGTGATCACATTTTGTGATTCACAAAAATCCTTTGTAGCCAGGGGACAGGGAAAGAGATTTCCGAGTGAAGGCTCCTGGTCACTCTTTTCTTTCTTGAGGGCTTCCTGGCTTGCTAACTATCAGTGTCCTGCCAGCTGCTCTATGAGGCTGTTGAGAAAAGAGCCTTTGCTCTTAAGTGTCCAGTTTGTCTGGTGAACTAACATGTGGTCTAGTCTAGGCACATGTTTGCAGCTGTGCTGGGAGCCCCCCAAGAAGCAACACCTGCCTCTTCACGAGGACGCCAGGAAACTTCCAAGAGAAACCTTGGCTTTGGTCTTAAAGAATGGATAAAAGTCCCTTGGACTCTGGAGACCAAGAGAACCATGTGGAGGCACAAGGACAGGGTTTTCCTAAACCGTTAGAAAGTTTTCCCTTCCTGCAAACTCCGACATCTCCATTGTCCATACAGCTCTCTGAAACTGTTAGCTTTAGAATATGCTAGGTGCATGCCCTGGTTAGGAGGAAAGTCTGCTTGGCCTCCATACTACACAGAGGGTTTTAAGAGGGTATGTTGTTCCTCTATCTGCCAGTCTAAGCTTAATGCAGTAGAAGGGGGAAAGAGGCAGGTAGAAAGTGCAGCTTCCATGGACTTGGTCATTTGGCTCAGTGTGGTTAAGTAGATTCCTAGCCAGCTGCTCTTTGAGGAACTTGGGACATAGTAGTAACCCAAACAGAGATCTGTGTCATGGAAACACTTCTGTTCTTCTAGTGTATGAAGCTTGCCTGAGTTCCACAAGCTGGAGATAGCATCCCGTGGTCACTAGTGCATCCTCAGGGACCTGCTGGACCCTGGTAGGAAATTGCTCACTGGTTGGTGGAACAACCTACTGCTTGAGCCCCTCAGTGCCTGTCAGTTAGAAAGAAACAGGAAAGGGCCAGACTGCTTCTTTACTCAGATCTGTTGCTGACTCATCCTGTAATTGATTTTTGCATAGAAATTCTCGACCAGAGAGACATTGAAATTGAGTCTACTCTCGAAGGGTCCTTTCCTTATCACCCAGGGGTTTCACACTGAGTATGAAGACTCCTGTTTGCATCACAACTGAGTTTTTGTGACAACTGAATTTATATTAGTGCCCTGAGTCAGACTTGGAAGTCAGTAGACAATTTAGAAATCCATGGTGGGGCGGGAGAGATAACTTGGGGGTTAAGAGCACTAGCTGCTCTTGCAGAGGACCAGGGTTCAGTTCTCAGGACCCACGTGGCAGCTCACTGTTCCAGGGTACCTGAGGCCTTTTTCTAACCTCCGTGGGCACTGCATGCATGTGGTGTACTTACATACATGCAGGCAAAACACTTTCTCACACATACAAATAAATAAATATAAATACATAGTAAAGAATGAATTTTCTTTTTCTACTCTTCTCCCAAGAAATGAAGGGATAAATAAAAGGAAACATTGAATTTGACGTTGAATTAGTCCATCATCATCTGAAGGGTCCTCAAGTCCTCCAGGCTCTCTCAGCCTTGGTTTTCTATTATGGCCTGATGTTGGAGCTCTGGATCTTTCCAGAATATGTCTTTCTCTTGTTTGATAGCTCACGGGATCATAACAGGAGATAATATTAAAGAGCTACAACTGTTTAAGGTTGTAAAACAAAATTTATGTCTTTGTAAGCTTATGCTAAGAATGTGAATTTGGAGCTCAGCCTTAAACTAAAAATCTGCTGCAGAGAGAGCTGGGGCCTGTTGCAAGGATGGAGATTCAAGAGGGGGATCTTAGCATAAGAACTGAAGCATCAAGACTACTGCAGGGAAACTTCTAGATATCGGCATAAGCAAGGACACTCTGAAAAAGATGCACATGGCATGGGAGATCATTTCAAGGAACTGACAAGTGGGGGCACAGGAGTTAAAAGGCTTCTGTATAGCAAAGGAAGCAGTCGCCAGAGAGAAGACAAGCCTACAGAATGGGGGAAAATCCTTGACAATTAAACATTAGACAGGGACTGATATCTAGAACACATAAAGAACTGTAAAAATATTCACCCACTCCCAAATCATCCAGTCAGTAACTGGGCAATTGAGCTGAGTAGACAGGTCTCAAAACACTGATGGCCAATCAATATTTGAGAAAGAGTTTAGTATCATTAGCTATCAAATGCAAATTAAAACTGTTAGATTCCAGCCAGGCGGTGGTGGCACACGCCTTTAATCCCAGCACTGGGGAGGCAGAGGCAGGCGGATCTCTGTGAGTTCGAGGCCAGCCTGGGCTACCAAGTGAGTTTCAGGAAAGGCGCAAAGCTACACAGAGAAACCCTGTCTCGAAAAACCAAAAAAAAAAAAAAAAAAGTAAACCAAATAAACAAACAAACTGTTAGATTCCATTTCCCCCTAGTCAGAATGGCTATCATCAAGAAAACAGAGGATGTGGGGAAAGAGGACCCTTTATTGACTGTTGGTAGAAATTGGTGTAGAGGTTCCTCAACAACCTAAAAACAGAACTGTCATATGTCCCAGCTATACCATTCTTGGATATGTGCCCAAAGGACTCTTAAGTCAACGAGGCCACAGAGATACTTCATGTTCATGTTTATTGCTGGTATATTCACAATAGCTGAGATATGGAACCAGTCTAGCTGTCCTTCAGCAGAAGATTATATAATGAAAATGTGATCAATACACACAATGGAATTATATTCAGTTGTGAAGAATAACAAGGTGACATTTGAGGAAAATGGATGGAATTAGAGATCATTATGTTAAGCAAAATAGCCATACTTAGATAAGCACTAAGTTTTCTTTCATATTTAAGTGCATGTGTGCGTGCGCGTGTACATGTGCGTGTGTGTGTGTGTGTGTGTGTGTGTGTGTGTGTGTTTGTGTGTGTTTGTGTAAAGTAGAAAAGCCATCATGAAAGGGAAAAAGAAGGGGAGCACTATTTGGAAAGGGGGAGGGATCCAGCCAGAGGAGATTGGACAGAGGGACAAGGATGAATAAGAACAAGGTACAATCACATTTATTTATGAAAATGTCAGGATGAAGCCCATTATTTATATGCTAACTTAAATTTTTAACTTAAAAAATAAAAAGAGGGAGGGCCAACTGCTGGACAGTTGGTACCTTCCCAGTTGTGTTGACAACCTGTGGGGCCGACAGAGAGCCCTGGAGGGGAGAGTTTAGAGAATGAAGATAAAAGCAGATAGGAAAGGGAGGAGAGAAGAAGTGAAAGCCAGTGAAGGGTGGAGGAGACTGTTCCCACTATGAAAAGTGGTGGGTCTGACCAAGCCTAGGCTGAGGGACACCGACCGCTCTGCCTGTGGGCTGGGCACCGCCGTGGTCCTGAGAGCGGAAGTAGTATCGCTTCCCTGAGAGCGGAAGTAGTATCGCTTCCCATTGGCTGAGGTGCAGCTGGCCCCATGACTGCAGGCCTTGTCCTCCCTGGTCTTAGGTGAGTTGTTGGAGCTGCTGCAACCTGAGGGAAGCACACCCAGCGCAGAAAGCTTGAGGAAGCAAAGTGCAGGAGACGACCCCAGCTCTGACAGCTTGCCAGAGTGTGTGCTGCTTGGTAAAAGTGGCAAAAACATAATGAGCTCTGACATCATTGCACTGTCTCAGTCAAGGGCGCTGAAGTGGAATAAATGACCTCGTGTCAGGGGTCTGTGGAAACCCTCAAAACCAGGGAATCCCTTGGCTGGCCAGTTGTCAGTTTCGAGTGGAAACTTTAAGCAGCAGTTTGTTCTAGATATTTAGTGATATTTAATGGATCTCAGCATTTTAGGGACAAACTAATAGTTTACAGATATGAAGGCAATCATGTGGATTTTGTTCATTTCCCTCATACTGGGTGATTTCATGGCATTTAGAATATAATTCTTGCAGGCTGATTTCCTTTTTCTTCCTTGCTGTCATGATTAAACATTTAGCTTACTTTTTTTTTTTTTTTCTGTTCACTGGCAAATTGGAAGTGATTGGTCAAGTGATATGTGACTTTAAAATGTTTGTCATTGACCGTTGACTGAGAACTTGGTATTTGGGGTGCTTGTGGCCCTTTCTAATATTTAAAATGTGGTACCCCTTCTCTGCTGTCCTTCCAGGGTACCACATTCATTTGAACAAGCCACGACCTCAGGCCTGCTCCATTCTGCAGCTGCTCCGGATTCTTTGTTTCTGAGCAGAATTCTTCTGAGCTGAGGAGAGCTCGATTCTGAATCCTGAACATGGCCCAGGGACAAGCTGGGAAGAGCTGGAGACAGCTTACACCCACTCCAAAGGCTTCCTAGGGAGTCAGTCATATCGCTAGCTGGTTACCCTCAGGCTCAGCCTCCTTCTGTCCTGGAGATTTGTATGTTCCTCCAGCAGAGGGCCTCCATCCTGCATGGGAGGAACCACAGCCAGCCAGAAAGGGGAGTTGGGTTTCTCTAGCCATCGTGTATCAGCTAGCTGAGGGGACTTCTTCACCTGGCCTAGTGGATGTGCTTTCCAGTTTGAACCAGTACCTTGGGAGCATCTCTTAGCTGTCACCACCAGAACACAGAATTTGTGCTGTTTGTGCATGTGAGGTCATTTGCATAGCAGCGGCACAAACACCCACCTGAGCTCTTGGATTCGGTTGTTCTTAACTCTTGAGTCACTTCTGCTTTAGAGCCGACGTTTCTTCTGCCCGTGGTGGTAGCAGCATGGTGGAAAGCTCCCAGCTTGCTCTCTTGCCAGGCTTTGAACTTGAGCAAGCCCTTTCACTTCCATGGAAGCTAGATTGTGTTGGATCATTTCTGCTAGAAAATTCTGTGCTTCTGTAACTCTATAAATAGTTCATTCTGCAAAGAGGACACGGGAGACGCCCCAAATGACCGGGTCCTATATGTAGCCTCCCCACAGTTATAATCTTTAGCTTTTATGTGCTTGTTCAAGGTCTGATTTCCACAATGGCGAGGCTGTTCTTTATGAGGGTCTATCAGGGTCTCTCCAGTGACAGTGCGTCAGACATGCCCTGATGTCATCAGTCCAGAGTGCCACCCTTTATGTCCACAGTGGGTGTTTAATGGGTGATTTGGAAATAAAATTAGCTACCATAGCCATTCCCATCCCATTTTAGCTGTGACTGTTTCCTCCCTCCCACATTACTCCAGAGCAGTGGACGTTGTTGCCCACGAACAGGAATCTCATAAAAATGAGTGAAGGGGCGGGCAGAGTAGCTAGCATGTCCCAAGGCCTATTCCCTAATTATTGTTCATGTCTCTGATAGAGTCCTGAACACAGGCTTCTCTCTTTATGCCACCACAAAGTGTCTGACCTTCTGCCGTCTCCTCTGTGTGGGTGAGGGGGCCTGGGATTATTTACTTACTGGGCCAGTCAGCCATTGTCTTCAAGTTCTGGGCTGTTCCTGTGAATGAGGACTCTGGGAAGTCCCATGGCATAAGATAGGACTCGGTCCCCCTCATGGGGCTTGCATCTTGCAGAAGCCACATTTTTATCTCATACCTTTGCATGGTTTAAAATGCCATCCAAACAAGAGTTGTCTGTCACAGCCTGTGGAGGCTGGCTGGCAGTATTGCACCTGCTGACCTATTCTGTGGGTTTCTGGAAAGATGAGATGTGTTCTAATGAGCATGTTATAAATATCACCGAGTTACGTCATAGATGGCGGCAGTGCTCAATGTAAAGGAAATGGCTGGGAGGTGTTCCCAGGCAAAGAGGCCAGACCCAGCATTCTGGGAAGATATATTGGCCAGGATGTTCTAAAAACGTATTTGTCCTCAGTGAAATATGTCACTCGACATGTCTTTGTGGAGCGCATAGGATGATGAGTGGAATGTGTTCTGATCTCACCCAGGAAATCCAGGCACCAGTCAGTACACAGGGACCCTCAGAGAGGGCCTTTGGCCTCTGCTTCTTTTTGTCAGTTCAGAGTTGGAGGGTTCATGTGATGCACTTACTAGGCAGTGATTTCTGTTCTGAAAGACTTGGAGTGATTAAGGGAGGCCATCTCTCTTTTTTCATACCTTTTCTCTTTCTCAGGAATTTTCAGCCAGAAGCCTTACCCACATTGCATGCAGTGCCTTGCTGATGACAGTCCTTCACTGTCCAGGGTCACCATCTCCCTTTTGAGTGAAAGTGCAGACGCCAGTACCACTCTAGTGGAGGCCATCGTGAGTTTGAAAACAGACTCTTGTGAGGCATAGCTTACCTTTTTTTCTTTCCCCCAGAACTGATTTTTAGGTTTTTGTCTCCTTGAGGTAATTTTACTTAGTCTGAAAGGCACAAACACAAAAATCATTAGTGTTAGGTCAGTTGCTCCAAGACAGACAGGTATGTGTAGAATAATCATTTACTTGAATTCTAGCCAACAGCTTTTATATAGACAAAAATGCATTGAAATTTGTGTATAAAATGTTTAATATTAATGCATGCCAGATGGAAACCTTGTCGAATTCTGTGTGCACACAGGAACTTGACGAGAGGAGTGGGGAGATTTCGGGAGCTTCTCAGAGCAGTGGAAACGAGAACGACACAGAACCTGCGAATGGTAAGTGGACAGGCCTGAGGACCAGTCCATGTATGCTTGCATTACACACAGCCACGTGAGACTGTGGGTAAGCAGTAATTCACCCACTCTGAGCACAGTTGGGTGTTTCAGCATGTTTGATATTTAGTTTCAGAACATTGTAATCACTTAGTGAAACCCCAAACTCATTAGTAGTCCGTTCCCATTCTTTCATTCTCCAAGTTCTTGACAGTCACTAATTCCATTTCTGTTTCTATGGATTTGCCTGTTTTGAACATTTCACATAAACAGTTATACAGTATAGTCTTTTGTGACTGGCCCCCTTCATTTAGCATAAATATGTTTAAGATTCTTTCATATTGCCTCAGTATTTTCTTTTCATTGCCAAATAATTTTCTGTTTTCTGGGTCCACACATTTTATCCACCCAGTCTCTTTTCAGTTGATGGGTAGTTGGGTTGTTAGGACTAATGCTTCTGTGAGAACATTTGTGTGCAGGTTTTGAGTGGACAGATGTCTTCTTTCGTCCTCTGTACTTCAGAGTAGAACTCCTGGGCCATATGAAAACTCTGTGTTCAACAGTTGGAGGAGATGCTGTTCCCAAAGTAGCTACCCCATTTGACATCCCACCCCACAGCTTTCTCCACAAACTAACTAGCACTCGTTATCTTTTGTGAGTGTGCAGTGCTGTCCTGTGGTCTGTGTTCTCTCTTGAAGTGTACACTTTGCATCCTAAAAAACGTGGGATAAGGCCCTCCTGGATGCCCATGTGTAGAAGAGGTCAGATGTGTGCTTTTAATTCACATTAACCACGGTAGGACATGCAGGTGAGATCCTCAAGTACTAACTGTTTGGATAATGATATGACCATGAAACTTAAAAGAGAAGTACAAAAGATGTCTATCTTGTATAAACTCTGTATAGTTCAATCATCAAGTGAAGGCCTTGTGCTCACTGTACTAATAAATGTTCTATGTCACAATTAATGTGACAGCCCTATGTAAATCTGCAGTTTGTCTTCTATTACCCATGTTTGTCCTTAATTGTTGTTAGGAATGTTCATTCGGACAAGGCTAAGATAATCAGATCATGGGAAATGCAGAGAGAGCTTCACTTGGGTATCTCCAAGGTTTTAGGATGTAGAAATACGATTTATGGGGCTAGGCAGCTAAACAGAAGGCTTTTCTAGAATATGTGGTTGAACTAGATAAGTAACTACACACACACTCACTCTCTCTCTCTCTCTCTTCCCATCAAGACGTTATCAGGCTTTTAATATTCTATATTGGTTTACTTATATTCAGATAAAGCATTTTGAATTTTTAGGGTCCTCTAAGGCATAAGAACCTGCAGTTATACCTATGAAAATTATTGCAGATATCTTTTCTCTCAAATTCACTTATTCTCAAAATTCCATGAGGCTTTTCAGTTGATCAATTTAAATTGCTTTGGAAGCATACTGAGAAGGGTGGTGTTTCAAAATGGAGCATTTGTGTTGACCCTCAAAGATAGACAGACAGATAGACAGACAGATATCTTCCATTGTTTTCTTGAGGAGCAGGGAGGAGCCTCCTCAAGTCTATGTGGTAGCTGGAACTGCTCTGGGATGTTTCAGCCATCATCTGGTGTTGTTAACATGGGGAGACATTTCCCACTTTATGTCACTCTGAATGAAGGTGTGCCTCTGCTCTCAGCTATTGGGGTCATCAGGTGACTTAAACCATTTCTAATCCATTGAGTACTGAACTGAAGGAGTGTATGAAAATCATCTGAGGAAATGTGGAGTCTTAGAGTTTCTATTGCTGTGAAGAGACATTATGACCATGGCAACTCTTATAAAGGAAAACATTTAATGAGCTGACTTGTTTACAGTTTCAGAGGTTTAGTTCATTGTTATCATGGAGGGGAACATGGCGGCTAGAAATATGGTACTGGAGAATTCTACATCTTTATCTAAAGGCAACAGGAAATCAACTGAGACACTGTGCATATCTTGAACATAGGAGATCTCAAAGCCTATCCAGACAGTGACACACTTCCTCCAACAAGGCCACACCCACTCCAACAAAGCTACACCTCCTAATAGTGTCACTCCCTATGAACTTATGGGGGCCAATTACATTCAAACTATCACATGTGGTTTTGGTTTTAGTCAAGTGATCTGTCAATGATCTGCATCCTTAAATGTATTGAGAAATGCCAAACAAATACATGTCCTCACTTACAGCTCCGGAATTCCAATGGAGCAGGTCTGTGGCAGGGCCAAGGAATCTATTTTATGACTATATGATTCTTCTTACTTTAGATAATAATTACAAATGGATGATGTACTTATGAGATGGTAAAGTTGTTTTGTGAACTTGATTTGATGTGAAAGCATAGCAAAAATGTAAATACTTTTATATTTTAAAATATATTCATAGCATGCCACTCCTAGGTGCTTTTGCCAAAGAGTTTAAACAGTTTTCAAACACAAACTTGAACGTGAATGTTCATTTCTAACAGCCAAAAACTGGAAACAAGCTGAATGTGTGGACAAAATGGGGCATGTCTGTCTTGTTCGACAGTAAAAGGGTGCATCTTGAAAATACTGTGCTACCTAAGGGAAGCTGATCACAGAAAGCCCATATTGTATCCGTTTCTGTGAGGTCTTCTAAATAGGCAAATCCATAAAGACAGAAAGCACATTAGTGCTTCTGAGGGTTTGAGAGGGGGAAAATGAGAAGCCACAGCTTAAGGGTATAGGGTTTCTTTTTGGGGTGATGAAAATGTCCTGGAACTAGATAGTGGTGAGGATTGCACAACCTTGTGAATGTACTAAATGCCGTTGGATTGTATGTACCCTTTAAAACAGCCTCGTAGTGCATGGGGGCTGGGGGAGGTGAGAGAAAGAGAGAGAGGTTCTTTATTCATTTTTCTCTTTTAACGTTTATTTCACGGCCACAGTGAGTGGAGGGTGATACTGACATCCGAAGCTTCCAGCAGAAGCCATTAGCTCCTATGACTGCAGTGAGATCAAAATGAAGCAGTAATGGAAGGCCCAGGGAAACGGCTCAGGCGCTGTTTAGGTCCTGGAAATTGTGTTCTTATGAGATCTATACAAATGGCTCAGTTGGGGATGATCTGGGTTCATTTATTTTCACATTTTTATAGACATTTAAAGGCAGTGGGTTCTACACAGGGATAATCAAGAAAATTTGCCTTTACCCAGTGGTTCTCAGAAGCCACCAAGCTAATGATTTGGTTGCATTAAGTTTCCTTGGGGAGTTTTAAAGTTTCATATGGATGAAGCCTAGCAAAGTTCTCTTCTGGAACACATTTATTTTAAAAGCTCATTCTCAGGGAGCATCAGCACTCTTTGTATCTTCCAAAGAACACAAAACCTGATGGAAAACCCCATTTCCTGAAGTTTTATTTTGCAGCTCTGGGTGATTATAGATTGAATATCCTGGGATGCAGGGATCCTGTTTGAAAATGGGGGCGGGGAGACATGTGCCCATGTATGTGCACACACAGAGTGGGGGAGGGCAGAAAAGAATATCAATATGCCTTTATCAACAAGACCCTTCTTAGTATATACATTCCTCTTACATATCACTTGTGGGGTAATGTTCTAGCCAGTGGCATTGCAGAGACTCAGCAAAACATCTGCGCTGGCTAGAAGGAGAAGGTCCGGGTGTTTCTGGGTTTTCACAGGGAGGTGAGAAATACCCACCAGCTTTGTAAAAAGCTCTTTCTCATCAGAAGCTACAGCCTTCACTTTGCCTTCCCTATTACACAAAGCTGGCTTCTGCACTTCTGGGCCAGGAGTTCCCAAATGAACTGAAAGCAGGGCACCCCACTACCCAAGTGCTGCATCCTGTTGGTGGTAGCGTGACTCAGGATGCTGGTCTTTAGTTCTTCTGGGAATGAAGACATTTTGAGTATCTACAGTGTACATCTGGCCATGTTGAGTGCCCACCCACCCACCCCACCCCCACCCCCGGAGATAGCATCATTGAAGTTGAGTCCTGACTTTTCTCTGAGTTTGAGCTGTAGCAAGCAGCTGCTATAGGGTGATGAAAACATCTGTAGTTCACCCAAGAGCTCTTAGGAAAGGCTTTTAGCTACGTGTTTGGTTGTTTGAGGTCTAAAGCCTATGTAACATGTAATGTAGACAAGGCAGTATTGGAAGTGCATGAACTTTCTTAAGCAACTCTTCATGGGCTGGAGAATGGTTCAGTGGTTAAGTGCAGGTACTGCCCTTGCAGAGGACTGGAATTGGGATCCCAGCACCCACCCATGTCAGGTGGCTTATAACCCCTAGGATTTCTGGCCCCATGGGGATGAAAGCATCTGGCCTCACCTGCACTTGTGTATACATATCCCCCAACACACTTACTCATGATTAAAAATAAAATCTTTTTAAAAAGTGTTCAAATATCTTAGCATCTTATATTTCCTTTTGCCATAAATGGGTATGATTTTCATATAGAAGTAAACATTTAATTCTGACTCTTTTACATGCTGAGTCTTGCAATGGCGTCTCACACATAGTGACAGCTGATGATAATGATGGAGTGGATGATAGAAAACAGATTAATAATCATGCTGTTCTTCCTTTGTGTTCCCAGACAATAGCCAGGCAGTTGGCAGAAATCTTGTTACGGGGCATGTGTGAGCAGAGCTACTGGAACCCCCTGGAGGATCCTCCCGGCCAGTCACCCCTGGATGACCCTCTCCGGAAAGGAGCAAACACCAAAACCTACACACTCCCTCGCAGGGCCCGTGTCTACTCAGGAGAGAAGTATGGGACTCGATGTTCTCAGCTGGGGATCGTGGGACGGGAAGGGCTGTGAGAATGTTTAAGGGCAAGGAGACGAGCACAGGCCACGTTTTGCCCGTGTGAAATCAGATGAGCATACTAATTGACTACATCAGCAGAGACACCTCCCCACTGTCCGTAACTCCAGCAGATCTCTCCTCTCAGTGCTGGGCCACCTCCGTCAGCTCTTTGCGATCTGTGCCGGTCTGTGGATTCTCACTCCATTTATCATGAGATTCCTAGCATTAGGCAACAATCAGCAGCCACTGTCTATAGCCAGAGCTCATGGGCATTCATTTCTTCAGCAATTCCCCATCTTTTAAAACTCTTCTTAGCCAAACCATCTATAAGGACAATGAATAATTTGCCAGCAGTTGAGAGATGGCCCTTTAGCACATCTTTGTTTTTTGCAGGATTTGAATTTGGGACTTGGTTTCATTAGAGGAATATGGGTCAGAGGGCTGTTGCCTTCTTAGGCCTGAGTCTTCCCTAGTCAGGAGGATGGCAGGTGCAGGGCAAGGACAGGGCCGGGAGAAGATCACTCATTTCTGCACTGCCCCTCAGAGCCCTTCGGTTCCCTCTGCCTGTGGCCAAAGGACAAGGCCTGGTGGCATTTCCTCATCTCTGCAAAGAGAAAAGGGACACCAGTGACTGGTGTGGGGACTTCTTCAGTGTTATCACACTGAGAAGGTGCTAAGAGACTGCAAGCAGCTGCTTTGGAAACCCTGGAGAGCACGCTCTGGGCTAGGCTGTGGGCTAGGCTGTGGGCTAGGCTGTGGGCTAGGCTGTGGGCTAGGCTGCCTCGCCTCTAGCTCCTTGTGTGACACCCCTGGCTTTTCTTTCCCTCATAGTCCTTACTCAGTTTGCGTTGCTTTGTGGATTTGGATGAGGGAATGCATTCCTAACTTTTCCCTGGGACTTACCCTAATTTAATTTTGACCTTCATTTTTCCAGCCTTGCCTGACTTACAGACTGGGCTTCCTCCTCAGTCCTTGTCTGGATTCATGAAACACCTGTTCTGGTCTCCTAACTCACTGTGAAGTGCCGACTCCCTCAGGAGGGGCTTTCCAGAAGCAGATTTGAGATTCAAATTTTAAGTGACTTTTAGGTCTTCAAAACAAAGTCTGGGTTTGTTTCCCACTCTAGACGCTTCTGAGTAGCCTAGGTGCCAGGTACACAAAGGGCCTCAGTTACTACTCTTCTCATCCAGTGACACTGGGTGGAGCTCTGTCCCAGTGCGGCCTTACCTCAGAGACAGAAACTCTCCTATTTCACTGGCTGCTTAGTGCTTTCTAAACAGCTGGCCTTGTCACTCTTCTGACACCATCCCCCCCCCCCCATATCAGCTTCCTACCTGTGTAAGGAGAATTCCAAGAGGCAGTCTTACACACAAGCTTAATTTCATACAGATACACGTGATCTGTTTGGTTTGTACCTGTTTTATTGTCTATAACTCACATACTGTCCAGCTCAATGACTTCCAGTACACACATAGTTATGAATGCATCACCAAAGACAAGTGGAGAGTTTTCACTTCTCCAAAAATAACGGCCAGTTCTTCCTTGGTGCCACCCTTCTTTCTCCCAGTCCCTTAAATCCATATGTGTTTTTTGGATTCACTTGCTCATTTCTTCCAGAAATACATTTTTAAAAGCACTGGGATTTTGATTGGAATTGCCTTGAACTTGTGACTTGTGAAACTACGCAGGTAATGCTGGTATCTCAACAGTATTGCATCTTCTGGTCTGTGAGCACAAGATGGTTATTTATTTATACTTTTAAAATTACTTCAGCAATGATTCGTAGTTTCTAGAGTATAAGGTTTGTGTTTCTTTTGTTAAACATAGTCCTAATTTTTTGGTTATACACATGCACAATTCTTTTTTTCCTTTACTTTGGAAGAGGATATGTGCTGTTTAGTTTTTATTGTAAAGGACACAATCTAGAATCATTTGGGAATTGCCTAGATCAGACTGGTCTATGGGACATTGTCATGATGGCTAATTTTTTTGTTTTTGTTTTTTTGGAGACAGGGTTTCTCTGTGTTGTTTTGGTGCCTGTACTGGATCTCGCTCTGTAGACCAGGCTGGCCTCGAACTCACAAAGATCCACCTGGCTCTGCCTCCCAAGTGCTGGGATTAGAGGCGTGCACCACCACCGCCCAGCATGATGGCTAATTTATATAGAAGGGCCCAGCACACCATGGGTGGTGCCATCCCTATGCAGGTGGGCATGGGTTGTATAAGAAACTTAGCTGAGCATGAGCCTGTGAGAGAGTGAGCCGGGGAGCAAGCCAGCAAGCAGCATTCCTCCAAGGTTCCTGTCTCCAGATACTGCCTTGACTTCCGCAGTGTTGGTGTGTGACCTAGTAAGATGAAATAAATTCTTTCCTCCTTAAGTTGCTTTTGATCATGGTGTTTATCATAGCAACAGAGAAGCAAACTAGAAAAGGGTGCTGGGGGTGGAACCCAGAGCCTCTCACAGAGCACTAGACAGTGCTATACTGCTGAGTCCCATCCCAAGCCCCATAGTTCTTTTTGGTGCTATTATAAATAATTTTTTTTTAATTTCAACTTAAAAAAATTTCAACCCACTTTTAACTTTTTTCTAGATTTTAATAATATTCTCTTTTTTCAATCTAAAAAATTAGCTGTTTCATAAATTCATACAATGTGTCTTGATCATATTCACACACACACCCCAATCCTCCCAGATTCACGCCTCCCCTCCCCACGCAACTTTGTGTATCCCCCCACCCCCTTTTTTTTAACTTGTCAAGTCTAGTTTGTGCTGCCCGTCTGCTCTCAGATGTGCAGCCCTCCACTGGAGGGTGGTTGATAGAGCAGGGCCCGCACTCTTCAAGAAAGCTGATGGTCCTTTTCCCAGCAGCTGTCAGTTACCAGTAGCTCCTTGGGCATGGGATTTCATGCCCGCCTCAGTAATTACACATCATTTTTACATAATGGTGAACCTGATGTAGGCTTCTTCCATCCATTAGCCATCAACATGGCCTCTTCTGTTTGTTCTTAGTTCCACTTTATAACTGTTCACTGCAAGTACATGGAAAAGGCATTGGTTTTGTAGATTGATATTGCATGTTACAAACTTGCTAATTTGTCAGCTCTCAGTTCTTTAGATTCCTTAGGCTATCCTGTCACCTATAAATATAGTTTTCCTTTCCTTTGAAAGATAGGTGCTGTTGATTTTATTTTCTTCTTTAGATGTAGGGCTAGATCCTCCATTACTGCGTGAATAAAAGTGATGAAAACATCCTTATCCCTGATCTTCTTTTTTTTTTTTTTTT
>CABHPH010120409.1:0-28515 GCA_902168325.1 Peromyscus nudipes
GGAGCAGAAAAAGGGCTAAGGATGGCTTGACAGATGTTAATACAAAGTCTTGACTCTTTGGGCACACTCTACCCTGTCTTGCGCTTGGGTTGTATTCAAAGGCACATTCCCGTGGCCAACGTTCTTAGAAAGCTGGCTCGAGCCATGCTTGGCTCCAACAATTTTAGTGGGCAAGAGGCCACATTCCTCAGCTGGACCTGCTCCAAGCAGAGTGAAGTGAAACGGCTGTCTTGGGCTCTCCAGCCTCTGTTTCTGAGGCCTTCTTAAAGTATGGTCTTCTCAGGCGCCATCTTTTCTTGTCCCTGTTACTGCCTTGGTTGAGAAAAAAAGAGCTGAAACGAATTCATCCTGATGTGTAGTCTGCCTTGAGTGTTACCACTTCAAGGGAATTTAGATTTTGACACAAATGAATTTTGATGTAAACTGACATTAATTGTAAGGGGTCAGCCCATGGGAGAAGGCATTCCTGGGGGCTCTGGACATTCTGGAATATCTTACGTAGGTGGTTAATTACCTTCTGCCCCCTGGTCTTCAGATCTCTTCTCTGCAGCTTCCCTAGCTCTAGTTAAGGGCAGCAGCTGGACGGGAGAGGCTGTTCTCAGGAGGCAGGGGAGCCGAATCTGGTACTAGGGGAGGCTCCAGCACCTGCCGCTCCACGTTTGACTTGCTCGAAAAGCCATCATTTACAGGAGAAGCTGCTGAGGTAGGAGGCTACTGACGCCCCCATGCAGGGTGGTGAGAGGAAATCTGGGCCTCTGAAACCTGCTGTAATAATTAGAAGGGTCTGACAGTTCTCCAATGCAGAGCATTCTTTCAAAAGAAACTTCACCTTACGTATACTGTTTTATTTATGTTGCCATTTGCTTGTATATACTGTAAATATGTACTCCTATCTTAGTATTGATGATGTGATGAATATTATGGGATCACTCCCAAGGCTCTCTGTTGTCTACTTACCTAACTCAATGCTAAAGCAACTTTTGCCTTAAAAAAATATATTATAACGGTTAATTTTTATATGTCAACTTAACTGGGAATGCCCAGTTAGCTCAAGAATCATAATTTCTAGTAAGTCTGTGGATTAGTTACTTCTTGTCTTTGTGACCAAATACTTGACAAAAAGTAATGTGTGTGGAGGGGATTTATTTTGACCGATGGCTTGAGGGACAGCCTGTCGGGTTGGGAACGGATGTTAGGAGGAGCGGTTTATAGCTGTGGCAGGGGGTGCTTGCTCACATTTGTGTAGATTAGGAAGCAGGGAAAGGGCAGGGAACAAGGGTTCCCCAATGTGACTCACTTAAAGGTCCCCCCACTTAAAGGTCCACTATCTCTCAAAACAACACTGTCAGCTGGAGACCAAATATCCAAATGCAGGATTCTGTGGGGGATATTCCACGTTCAAAGCAGAGCATTCTTTCTGGGTGTTCTGGATGAGATTAGCATGTGGGTTGATAGTTGATTAAAGAAGTTGCCCTTGTTTGGGGAGATGGTATATACCTTCAGTCTCAGTACTGCCTCAGGAGGCAGAGGCAGGCAGATCTCTGACTTCTTCATGGTCAGCCTGGTCTGCCCAGTGAGATCATGTCACAAACAAACAAGCAAACAAACAAAATGGAGGTAGAGATCCTAAGCTTTTATCCCAGTACCTTGTGTGTCTAAGTGAGTCAATACTTTTGAGCAAGAGCAGTTTCCTCCCTCCCCCCTTCTTTCCTTCCTTTCCCTCCTTCCCATCATTATGCTTTCTTTTTGTTGTTGTTTTTTTGTTTGTTTGTTTTTGAGACAGGGTCTCATGTAGCCTAGGCTGGCCTTGAACACTGATCCTCTTACCTCTGCCTCCCAAAAGGTGTATTTCAGGCATGTGGCACCACACCTAGCAGCAAAAAGATGCCACTATGGTTATTGGAAGAATGACTCTGAGTCCTACAAGATCAGAAGCTACGTGTGACCTTGGACATTTTGGTTACACAGCTCATAGTTAAAGTTCCAGTGAAATTTTGGTTCTATAAAGGTAAAATCTTTGTGTGCTCCCTTCCTGTGGTGGTTTGAATAAGAATGGCCCCCATAGGCTCATATATTTGAACGCTCAGTCATCTGAGGTGTGGCCTTGTTGGAGGAAATGTGTCACTGGGGGTGGACCTTGAGGTTTCAAAAGCCCAAGCTAGGCCCAGTGGCTCTCTCTCTTCCTGCTGCCTGTAGATCCAGATATAGAAACCTCAGCTTCATCTCCAGCACCATGTCTGTCTGCACGCAGCCATGCTCCATGCCATGATGATAACGGACTAAACCTCTGAACTGTAAGCCAGCCCCAATTCAATGCTCTCTTTTATAAGAGTTGCTGCGGTCATGGTGTCTCTTCACAGCAACAGAATGCCGACTAAGACACCTCCAAAGATGGCAAGCTTGTTCACAGTAAAGATGATCTCACTCCTTTGCACATCTCCTGTGAACACAAGCACCGTGTCTTGCCATTTGTTGATGTTCAATAAATATTTGTTAAATAAATGATGCAATCTGTGGCTTAACTCCCACAAAGTTTTATTTCAAAGTAGCTTTTCTCAACACCCAGCCCACTCGATGACAACGGCAATGCCCCTCCCTGCCTTCTCCCTCAGTGTATGCTGAGGGAATGCAAACAAGAAGTTAATTAGAGAGGTGAGTGGACTTTGAAATGCACTCACATAAGCAAATGTAGGACAGAGGCAAATTTAAATGACTTGCAGAATCGTCTGAGGTTATTATCCATGACCCTACCCTGGCCCAGTTTTTTCAGATAATCAAGTTATAATTGGTATTGGTTCTGTATTCCTCTTTAGCCCAGAGGAAGAGGGCGTGAGGATGCTGTGAGTGTGAACTAGGGGAAAACACAGCCATACAAACTCAAACGTTGTTGTGAGCCCACACAACATCAAGAGACACTGGTTTTCTTAGCTGAAGTCTATGCAAACATACCTTTAGGCCCCACTCCACACTAGAGGTAAGTACGGATGAGACCGCACTTCTGTCTGCTGCCTCCTCTCCGGTAGGGGTTGGGGGTGAAGTGTGGGTGGCAGCAGAATTTTAAGGACATTAGCAGTTTGTCATTCTCGGTAGTATAGCCTTCTTTTGAGATAACGCAAGTTTCCCACTTGTCCCAGGGAAGGTCTTGGTTTGTAGCATTTGCTATTACACAGGCAACTTTCCCAAAATTTGAGTGGCAGGAGAAAGTGTTCCTTTCCTTTCAGAGAGAATTGGAAGAGGCCAGGGGATCTTTGCAGTTTGGGTTCGAACACAGGCTTGGGACTGTACCTGTTACAAGTCAGCACCACTAAGAACACTCCTGTCTTGGCCGTGTCACAGGTACTAAAAGGGTCAAAAGGACAACTAGTGGGATGTTTGAGTGAACGGACAGATGAGCGCACAACCCAAGTGCTCCTGCCCTCTGGTCGCTTTCCTACAGATTCCAGTGACCCACTGGCTGTGCTCTCAATAAGGTGGCTCGCCGGGCTCTATACTTTAGTCACTGTGAACTGTGATGTAATAGGACAGTAGGCATGAACTCAATTGGTCAAAATCAAACAGCCAAGCTTTTATCTCCTTCAACATGTTGAATTATCTCGTAGTGACCTATGCATTTGACTTGATTTGAATTGCCCAGCATGGTTATCATTGAGAGGTTAAATAAAGTTAAAGAGTTGAATTGTGAGCTGGGGAGATGGCTCGGTGGGCAGAGTGCTTGTTTGAATTTGGCTCTCCAGCACCCACAGGAAGTCTGCACTGCGGTAGACTTGCCTCTGTAACACCAGTGCTCGGAAGGGATCCCGAAGCTCATAGGCCAGTCAGCAGAGTTGAATCACGAGCTCCAGGTGTGGGAGACTCCCTGTATCAAAAAATAAGGTGGGGGTGACTGAGGAAGACAACAGACATTGACATCAGGCTTCTACACCCTCAGACATATATAGATATGTCACACACACACACACACACACACACATATACACATACACACGCACGCACGCATGCACGCGCACACATATACACACACTTCTCACCCTGGTGTGGTGCTAAATTTTAGCACTTGGGAGGCTGAGGTAAGAGGTTCAGGAATTCACTCACCTTTGACTACATAGTGGATTTGAGGCCAATCTGGGCTACATGAGATATTTTCTTGAAAATTGTGGTTTAAATTCCTGTAGGAAGTTATTGGAAATTTTGTTTTTATATAGAAAGCCTCAGACAATGTAAATAATTTAGTTAAGTTTGGATCTTAATGATCTATTTGTCAGATTAGCAGATTGGGTCCTTGTCCTTTGAGATACTAAGACAAATATTTAATGAATTAATTTATCTTTAAGCCAGGATCTCATTATGTAATCTTGGTTGGCCTGGAATTCACTCTGTAGACCAGGCTGGCCTTCAGCTCACAGAGCTCCACCTGCCTCTGCCTCTCAGAGTGTTGGGATAAAAAGCGTAAGCCACCACCGCCCGGTCTAACACAAATGTTTAAATCTGAGAAACACACAGAAAGTTAGGGAAGATCTGAGGGCACTCTAGGAACCTCCCCCATGGTACATCATGTGCTTTAAGGGACACAAAGTTGCAATTGTCCCAAAGGAAGATTGGACATGAATATGGTACAAGGAGCTGATAACTTGAATTTGCTTTCTCTGCATCTGGCACCTTGCTGACTAATGGAGCGTCTTAAAATGCTTCGCTGTGATGTCACAATTCTGCGCAAAGATAAACAATGCTTGTCTACGGCCCATTAGTTCCAATGGCCCCCTGCCTTGTACCACCCTTTTGCTGCTGGTTTCCCTTATTTGCCTTTGGGGCAGAGCTACAGCTGGGTGAAGAAGGCCTAAATACCATGTTTCGACAAGAAAGATGACACACGGGACAATTATTTTTATGATGGGTTTGTTAAGCTGAGTCAGAAGTTCAAGGTGAGCCTGGGATACATGGGATACATAGTAAGTTCCATGCTAGACAGGGCTATATAGTTTGTGACCTGTCTCAACAGAACAGACAAAATATACCATGTATATAATGTGGCACATGGTAAATGCACACATAGAAACACATGTAAACGGAGGTGCCTGCAAAGAATACTGGGCTAGGATTTGGAAAACTTGACCCCGATCTCACTATTCAGTATGAAGCCTCAAATAATTATTTCTGGTGTATCAATTTTCTCCGAAGTCAGTAGTGCTCTGGTTGTTTCCATCAAATTAAGCGACTGTGAGTCTTACTAAATGGAAAATCTAGAATTCGAATAAGTCTCAAATACATTTCGCCAAGTAGCAAACAGAGATTCCATCAGCTCGTGGTTGAGTGTTCAGCTCTGTGCACTTACTAAACCAAGAAGGCAAAGAAAAGCTCCGGATAGCCCCAAGATTCCCAGCATTTCAGCTATTTCATGAAAGCTCTGAAGATTAGAGGATGGATGATCCATTCTGCACCTTCAAAGTCGGGATCAGCCCAAGGCTGTACCCTGGGCGTTCCCTGGAACTCCTCCCGGGACCACACTTCCTTTCTTCGAGAGAAAATCCAAGAATGATGCTCTTGCTTGCTTTTAGCGGGAGGAATGCTTAGGCGCCCGGGATTGCTGGTCTCATGGAGGCATACAGGAACAAAGTAACGCACCCGGCAGAGGAGGCGGGGCGGATGTTTGGGGGGGGGGGTCAGGTTGGGGTGAGTGGTCACACCTGCTTCCTTCCATTTTCCAGGGCAAATGGCTTCAGCTGCTTCCCGGCAACAGCAGTTTCATAAAAGCTTTTGAAAAGGTGTCAGCCAATAGCAGGGCGGGACCCGGCCTAACAGCTGGGGGCCCCTCCCCCCTCCTCCTGGCTGGAGCAGAGAATTGGCAAGCAGCAGATGGAGGCCTTTCTCCCCTCGGCGGGCTCCCAGGGCTCTGCTGCAGTGTCCCCAAGACTCAGGAGCTCAGGCAGAGGCAGACCCTTCACAGGTTTTCTCTTGGCCCAGGCTGCAGAAGAGTCTCCCCCCACATCCCCACAGGCTTGCAGTCTCCTAGGTGGGGCGTGAGGCGCCAGATCTCATCCAGCGCCTAAGGGTTTTGCTCAAATGTTAAATTTGCCTCGTCTTCTCATGTGACATTAATCAAACAGCTGAGCTGTGCCGGCCCTGCCGGAGTACAGCATTCATTAGAGTCCCTAAGGGAACCCTCTCTTTAGATCTGGGAACTTTTTTTTGCGGCAGGAATAGAGATATCCGCTCTGCCAGGAAGGCCCCAGGCTTGTGGCACTCCGAGGGCCACTCTTGGGCTTTCCCTGAACGTTTCCCGGGATTCCACGTTTCCCGGGATTCCGAAGCTCCACGGCCATCCCCAGGGCTCTGTGACTGTCTCCGGATTCCTATGAACCCTGCAGCAACCAAGTCTCTTGGGGAGCCGCAGCACTGGGATCTGCATGGAAGTTTCCGAGGACACAGCCATATGGCGCATGTCTAGACTGCTTTGTGAAGTGTTTTCAACTTTCCCTGTGGCAAGTGTCAGTCCCTGGGGGCTGGGAGTGAGGAGAGTCCTGGGCCCCCTGCCAAGGATGCTTGGCACCCCTAGCTAATCTCTGCTCCCAGGAAGGAGCTGTTTCCAGAAACCCTTGCTTTCGTCTCTCGGCCCCCACCCGCTTCCCCACACACCAACCAAGCGCCTTCCTTTCTCGTCTTCAAACACAGAGCCGTGCCAGGAAAAGAAAAGCCCTTTAGCCGTGCTTGCCGGGCCAGCGTTTCCGATCCCAGGTGGGAGGAACCATGTGAAGGAAGGCCTGCCTTCGTGGCTGGCTGTGAAACCTCTGGCCCAGGGATGGAGATCTGAAAGTACAGCCCGAGAGGTGGCTTCTGAAACAAAGATGAATCAACTTGGGCGGGTTATAACTCCGCTTTCACCTCTTCGGAATTATGAAAAAAGAAACTAAAAGCTAAACTAACCTAATTTCTTCCAGGTAGTTTCATCTTTTCTCCCTCTCCACTCCCTTTCACAGACATACAGCAAACTTGAGCACTTGGAGGCGGTTGGATAAATGCAACTACACGTTCACTACAGAGATTTGTGTATGCATTGATCTAAATACATTTATAGTTCCCATTTTGTTCATTCAAAAACTGAGGCACAGCAGGATTGAGTTACTTGCCTAAAGAAACACAGTTTTTTTTTTTTTTTTTTTTTTTTTTAGACAGGATCTCACCTGCAGCTCAGGCTGGCCTAAAACTATATAGCCCAAGGTGACCTTGGACTCACCTTGATCCTCCTGAGCTCAGGGACTCCAGGCATCAAGCTGCTACAACTGACCCTCAGGCCAGCGCTGTCAACCCCTCTGTGGGTTTTGCATGGCGCTAGTTTTCTCCCTTCTCTTCAATTGATTTTACATTTTTCTTCATCCTGCTCACTAATAAACCGTATGACAGAGTAACAGGGAAGAAAAGAGACAGAAACATTCAATCTGTTCACCTCTAACAACCTTCAGCCGTTCACAGTGGTCATTTGGGTCGTCCTTCCCCCCGGGTGACATCGGAGCCTCGGAATTGTGGACACCACCATTAAAGCTCAGCTGCGCTCCCTCTGTCCCCCAGTTCAGTTCAAATCATTTTAATTAGCACACAAACGGCTTCTGGCAACAAAGACTTGTAGCCCACTACAGTTTCGACATTCTAGCAACTGAAGGTTGCAGATGTTTTTACCTCAGCGTTAAATTGTCGGGAGGGGTAGTCACCGACCTTACCTCATTACAGGTCTACCCGGATTGCGAGACTTCCTGGCTGTGGGAATCTTAAGATGTGTGTGTGTGGGGTGGGGGGATGTTTTAGAATTGGGAAGACAACATTTTATTTCCATCTTTTCACAGGGATGGAACCATGTTCCAGAAGCTTTGGAAGGACTCTCGTTATGTGGTCTGTCCTTCCTGGGTATCCAGGTTGATTACAGTTGTCAGCCAGAGTCCAACCCTGTTCAGATATCTATTTTAATAATAGCTGAAGGGTTTTTCCCCCCCCAAGACCGGAGAGAAATTGTTTTGTAAGGAAACTGGTTCCTGGATGGGTGTTCTGCATTTTCTTCTCAAGAGGAGAGGCTGGCTTCTTAGACTGCCCCCTACCAGGCTAGAAATTGCCTGGAGAGTCTTTTATTATTCTTTGAGAATTCCATACTTGTGTACAATGGAATACAATCATATTCATGTCCCAGCTCCCCCCTGCAGCTCCCCCATATCCCCCTCAGCACCTCCTTCTCCTAACTTCATATCTTTTTCTTCCTCCTCTGCCTTCTCCTCCTCTTCGCCTTTTCCTTCTTTTTCCTCTTCCTCTGGCCCTTCCTTTGTTTTTTGCTAATTCACTAAATCCAGTTGGTGCTGCCCATAGGTACGTGGGTGTGGGGCCAACCATTGGATCGTGGAAAACCTACCAGTGGCCACACCCTCGAAGGAAAACAAAACAAAACCGATTCTCCTCCCCTCAGTAGCCTCGGTGAGGGACAGAGCCTGAAGATCATCTCTACCATCGATGCAGGGGGCTTTTGCTGACTTGATCTTGGGTAGGTTTTGAGTGGTGAAAAGAGCTGGTGTGAGTTCCTGAGTTTAACAGTCATGTCGTATTCGTAAGACGGCATTCCACAGCATTCGTCCCCATGCTCTAGCTCTTACATTCTTTCTGCCTCCTCTTCCATGATGTTCTCTCTGCACGACAGGGGTGTGGGTGAGTGGGTCATGGTGGTTGTCTAGGGGTTGACAGATTGTTCCCTGGCACAAACAAATACTCGAATGGCCCAGTAAGTCAGAACACGAAGCTACAGAGGACGGAGAAAAAATATCGACTCTATACAAAGAAGAAACTCTCTTCCTGCTGCCTGCGGATTTGGATGTAGACCTCTCAGACACGTGCTGCAGAGAGGTTAAGGGAGTTATTCTAGGTCACGGAACCGGTGAGTGGCTGATCTATCGTTTACACTCAGACTCCAGGGTCCACCCTCTTTGCCATGCCCCTCTGTTGCCTATGGAAACAGGAAAGAGGAAAATGAAGGTTGGAAACAGGAGTCTTAGATAGATACTTTAAGTTCTATTTGCTCCAAATAACCTTAAAATATAAAATTTAAACTCACGAGCAATGCAAGCACATGTGTGTGTCATGTGCACATGGTCCCTGTGGATCGTGCTCAGAGATGCTCAAGTACTGGCTGGGTTGGACTCTCATAGATTTCTGCATCAACAGAACCATCTGAAGAGTTCAGAGGGTTTGTTGTTGTTTTTGTTATTCTTTTGACTATTAACTATTTCTATCCATCTGTTTACTGATCGATTTATCCTATTTTCTTTTTATCTGGAAACTTCTGGCTCCTTCGTGTCTTAGGACTGGGCTATTTTGGTTAGATTTCTGCTGTTTAGCTTCTTTCTTTCCTCCAGCTGGCACGCTCTGCTTTCTCGTGGTCAGACACACTCTTCTATGAAAGGAGGTGGCCTCCTCTCTCCTTTCCTCTGCTTCTTCGTTCTTGGGCATTAATTGCATTCCCCATCATAGCTAATACTGTGAGGGAGAGCCGAACCATCGTCAGGTGTGGTGGGTTGATCAGAGCTAGAGCCATTTTTACTAGAAGATCTGCCTGGGAAGGGAAGAGAAGGAAAAGGAGTCTAACAAGTTATTTAAAGGTGAACTCAGACACTCACTTTGTGTGGAGGGGAGAAAGATATATAGACCTTACTTTCTACCAAAAAGCAGAGGCCATCTGGTTTCTGACTTTGCTTCTTAGCAGTCTTCTGTATTTCTGCATGGTTAGTATTCATTCCCCTTACCCGAATGCAGAAACGCCTCTACTATAGTCATTGCTGCCCCAACAAGTCACCACACATGTAGCAGTTGGCTTAGGACAAATTTATTATCACCCAGCTCCATTAGCTGGGGGTTTCACAGGAGTCCTGAGGGGCTAACATTAAGGTGCTGGTTGGGTTGGTTCCTTCTTGAGGCTCCAGGAGAAATCTGCTTTCCTACTCTTCTGGCTCCTCGGGGTGCAGTTAGTTCCCTGTGCTCGCAGACCTGACTTCTTGGATCTTTGGGTGCTTTTCCGGCTCTAACGGTAACTGTATTCCTTGGTTCTTGGCTTCGTCCTCCATTTCAAAGCCAGAAAACAGGGGTCAGGTCTCTGTTACGGGTTGAATCTCTCCTATCCTTCATCTGTTTCGTCTCTCACCTCCCCTTCTGTCCCGTTCTTCCGCTTAAAAACAGATTTATTTTCAGTGTGTGTGTGTGTGTGTGTGTATGTGTGTGTGTGCCCTTGCTGGCAGGAGCCCATGGAGACCCCTCTTTAGAGGGTGACAGATCCCCCTGGAGCTGGAGGAAAGGCTGTGATCTGCCTGACACAGGCGATGGGAATCCAACTCTGGGTCCTCTGCAAGAGCAGGAAGGGCTCTTCAGCGCTGAGCTGTCTCGCCAATTCCCTGTTCTTTCACTTTTAAAAACATATGTTCCAGGGCTGGTAAGATGGCTCCGCGGATAAAGGTGTATGCCATCCAGCCTAAGAACTTGAGTTTGCGGCCAGGAACCCTCACAGTAGACGGAGGAAAATGACTTCTTCCTGCACGTTGTTCTCTGACCTTCCCCTGCGCCCTGTGGCATGTGCACCTCACCCCAAACAAATAAAAGTCTGATAAGAAGAGAACATATGTTACTGGAATGTGTCAGAATGCCACTGGCCCAGATAATCCAGGGCTGGATTTCCATCTCTAAGCCTTTCACCTTCATCAAATCTGCTAAGTCCCTTTTGCCATGTTGGACAACACATTCCCAAGTCCCAGAGATTAGACTGGGATATCACTGGGGCCATCTTTCTCCCCACCACACGTGCCTCGGCTTACCCACCTTCACAAACTCTTTTGTATCTTGCCTTGTTTCTTGATTTCTTTCTTAAGAACAACGTTTTATTCGGGGGGTGGGGGGAACTTATGTGGCTGGCACAGCAGTGGGCACTATGAAAAGACGAGGGCGGAGCTGGTAGAGTGCTTGCCCAGCACTCATGAAGCTCTGGACCCTTCCCCTAGAGATGCATACACCCCGTGTGGTGGTGCAGACCTCTAATCCCAGCACTTGGGAGGTGGAGGCAGGAGAATTAGAAGTTCCAGGTCATCCTTAGTTATAAAGCTGATTAAAGCCTGGAATAGTATGGCACCTGTCCTCAAATAGCTTACAATTGGATGAGAGAATTTACTTAAAGGAAAAAAATTAAGTATTAGAAGATGATTCTCATATATCAAGTCTCTGTAATGTCCCCCCTTTGCTGCTCAACTCTTCTTCTAGTCAAAATGGAATACATATTGTAACTGAAGACGGAGAAGGCTGCATCTGCAGGTGGCTGTGTCCATCACTTAGGAAACACTTGGGAGTCTATGTGAGTGCATCGCAGACTGCAGTACGACCTGCTGCTTCTTCGTTCCTCTTTACTCAGAAAAGGGGAAACTTCTCCACCAGGATGTTCATCTGGCCTCAGACTTTGACTCCTTTCTTTCTTTTCTTTCTTTCCTTTTAAAGACAGGGTTTCTCTGTGTAGCTTTGGTACCTGTCCTGGATCTCGCTCTGTAGACCAGGCTGGTCTCAAACTCACAGAGATCCGCCTGCCTCTGCCTCCCGAGTGCTGAGATTAAAGGCGTGTGCCACCACTGCCCAGCTTGATTCCTTTCTTTCTTGTTTATTTAGTCTCTGTAGGTGACAGTTTCTTCTCCCTCTCTCCAAAAACTCCACCTTGATATTGCTTGCCCTTGAAACTAAAACCCTTCTTTCTCCACAGTCTCCGTCCTTGATTCAGTTTATTCCAGCACACGTGGAGTCCTTGTCCATTCCAGGTACTTATCTGGTGCTGGGGATACAAAGATGAAAGAGCTCTGTTCTTTAAAGCAAAATCCGTTTCTGTGGCTTTGACCAGCTGGTCATATTCTTCTATTTGTCCTCTGTTCCTTTCATTTCTTTAAGCTGAACCTTCCTAATCCACTCACTGCACAGATGGTACCATCGCTGAGTTGTTTCTTCTCTTAGTCTTAGGGCACCTGGCAGAATCCAGTGTCCCCTACAGAAATGACATTCTGGCCAGGCACTCCCAGCATCAGGAGGTAGAGGCAGGTGGATCTCTATGAGTTCAGAGGCCAGGGTGATCTACACATTGAGTTTCAGGACAACCAAGGCTACATAATAGAGAGACTCCATCTCAAAACAAACAAACAAAACAAAACAAACAAACAAACAAACAAACAAGAAAGAAAATGACATTCTGCTTGTGTGACAGGGCGAACAACTGTGGTGTAATAATAACCTTGAGTCTGATGTCCTCATGTGCAGTGCGAGATCTGCATAATTCCCAGCATCCCTGGGAATGTGTTTGAGTATGCAATATTTTTAAATGTAAGTAACAAAAAAAGTATTGAGAATTTCTGGGACAGTGGTCATTTCCTCCCATCTTGAGGAAAGGAAAAAACACCGTCTGAACCCTGCTGGATCAACAGAGAGAGGAGAAAAGTCATCCCTTCCAAAAAGGATTTAGTCTCCTCAGTCCAAGAAGGTTCAAGAGGGCAGGCACAGGGAGCAGAGAGACCATCCCATAATACTGGGGTCCAGGTAAGAGGTGATGGACCTTCTAGCTGGCTCCTCAAAAACACTCTCTGTGGGTGGGGTTCTTAATGATTATGCTCATTTCTTACTCTTAATGAGGCCGTTATTTCCCCTGGGTAGACGCGGCACTAGAGATGCAAATTTTCGAGTCCATTCCAGCCCTACTGAATTGGAAACCTGGGGTGTTGGGTTTCTCAATTAGTACTTTAGTAAACACTAGAGAGGATTTGCTTCATCTCCAGCTTGAGATCTCTTGCTCTAAGCCAAGTTTCAGGTGCCTACCGACAGCTTCAGGTCAAGGTTAGTCATGTGCGTCTCTCTCCTCACCCACACTGATCTCTTGAGCATTTGACTCTCGTCCCTGTTCATCTTTTCTGACTTCTGTACTGCTTCGTTCGTCCCACTTTCTCTCTATCAGACGGTTTTTCTTCCTTCAATCTTTGTTTGGTTCTTATTTCCTTTAAATGTGGTAATTTCTTCAGGATCCTCCCCGAGCCCCTTTCTCTCTTCTCTCCATTGTTGAGGGATTCCATTTATTGCCACCAGCTCTTGGTTTCAAGTAGAAAGCTCCCGCCTTTCCCTCTCCTCTTTATCTTCTACCCTGATAGAACTCAACCAATCTACCCCCAACCAAGCACAGTGCAGGTTTTACCAGCTTAAGGCTGCCCTTCTGTCTGGGTCTCTCAGAATTTACAACTAGTCCTCAAATGATGGATTATAGTTATTCTCGCCTCCTCCCCATGCTCAGCTATTCTGAATTCATCCCTCCTGCCAAATCAAGTCCTGTTAATTCAGCCTTCACAAATCTCCATAGTTGGTCTCTTCCCCTCAAGTCCATTGTCTTGGGTTCTCATCCTCTTTTACCCTTGAATTTGTGGTGACTTATGACTGGCTTCATCTTCCTCCAATTCTTCCCAACTCAGTATCTTTACAAAGCATAGATCTAAGGATCAAAGTGACTCTCGATTTCTTAGAGAGATGGTTCACTGCTAACAGACGACTTAGGCACCTCCAGGCTCTGTACTTCACCCAGGCCATTCCTTAGCCTTGGGTTCTCCATCTCAGTCATTCTTACTGGTCAAAATCTGCCTGTAGCCATTAGTGTACAGGAAGGAGGCACCTCCTCTCAGAGAGCCTCCTTGCCTTTCCAGCTGGGAGTCTTCCTTCCTACTCCCTCCCACTTCCATAGTGATTTGAGCACTTCATTCATTTATGTGCACATTAGTTACCTGAATCTCTGTCCCTTCCTCCAATTATCTGGCATGACAAGGCTATCCATTTCCTCAGCAGCCCCTGAAGCACACCGTAGGCTCTTAACAATGGTGGTTATATTGACCTGACTGTGTTGAAATGGAGCAACATTTTAGGCAGCAGCAACGTGATGATATGAGCATCTGTGGAGACAGGAGCCTGACAGGTTGCGGGGTGGGGTGTGTGTGTGTGTGTGTGTGTGTGTGTGTGTGTGTGTTTCATCTCTAGGGTCAGTGCTGGTCACATCCTTTGGAGAGAGGCTTGACTGAGGAGTATTAGCTTGGGTAAGGAAGGATGGTTCCCTGGACATCCAAATCAGTCACTTTTTGCATCCCGCCCCCTCCTCCTGAGAAAGCCCTTGTTTGAGATCTCTTTTTCCCTGCCTGAGCTGTGATGTTGGAGCTTTCCCCAACTGTAGCTTCCTTTGGTCTCCTCTCCCTTCCACTGTTGGTTTATTTCCCGGTCACCCTCTCTCTCTCTGGCTGTGGTTGACAACAGAGCCAGTGACTGTCAGCCCGGGGCTCTAGAATCCTGTGAAGCGCCCTCCCTGCTGCTCAAAAGCAGCTCTGGGCACTGGCCCAAGCTAGCCAGAAGGTTGTGCTCCTGGCCATCAGAATGGAACTTTACAGACAGAAGCATCGTGTGGCATGTTCACTCTACTCTTCTGAACCTCTCTCTTGATCCTGTTCTTGATAGCACAAGCCTCTAGTAACCCATCGTGTGTGTGTGTGGCACGGGGAGCAGTCCTGCTTGCCTCTGTACAGGGCGACAAAGACCACTGAACATTTTCTGCCTAATACCCATCCATGTCTAATATTTTCCTCATCTTCAAGAAAGTTGGAGTAGTGCTTGACATAAATTGCCTGCCCATTCTAAATCCCAAGTCTAAATGGCTTTTCTAGTTATGGGAGAGGGGAGGGACAACCTTGAAGCTAAGTCAGGACTGTGGGGGCCTGTGGTCCCCCCTCCCCCATGTCACCAAGCATACTCCCGTTTGGGTGTGATTCTCAGCCAAAGCAGACCACCCTCTCTCTCCCGTGTCCGCTGACCCCAACCACACCCTTATGCTTTCTGCTCCTGGCTGAACTTCGCAGAGCCACCAGCCCCTCGGAGGTAGTTGCCTGTGTTCAAGCCATCAGCAGAGAGCCACACAGGCATTGCTATCCTGCTGGAACCTGTGGTCCTCCCCCATCTGCGTGGCTGCGCATCATCTGTCAGAGTGCCCCTCTCCCCTCCCTCTGCCTCCCCGCCCCCTCCCCTGCGCTCCGCTCGCTGGCTCACTGCTTGCTCTTTCCCTTTTCATGAGATGCAAAGCCTGGCGCAGAGCAGAGCGCTCCCGAGCAGCATGTTGCAGGAGCTCTTCTAGGGGCCCGAGGTGAGGCGGCCACGCTCCACCGCCCTCACCCATGTACCAGGAGAGACCTGACTCTGTCACTCAGGGCTTCACCGAGCCATGCCCAGCTGGGGCCGACACCAGCCGCATCTTCCCAGCTGCGCTGCCCACCACCAGTCAGGTAAGAGAGTGTGACTGTTTCTCGAAGAGCCTGATGGATCCCTGGACAGGCCCGCTGAGTCTTACTAGGAGAAGCAGGACAGACAACAGAGAGGAGAAAGACACTTCCCTCCTGTCATAGTCTCCACTTATCCTCTTTCAGAGCTTCTCGGCGGAGCAGGGCAAGCCTGCCACACTGGTCCAGAGCAAGGATGCAGGAATAGCCTCTCTTCTTCCTAGTTAGTAGAAGATGAGCTGCAAACGCTCTTTCTTTTTCTTTTCTTTCTTCTTTTGATTTTCTATCGGTCTCTGCCTCAACTCCTCAGGACCCCTGAAGTCTGCTTTCTGGCAGACAGGGATCCTGTTTCTGGCCTCAGATTTTTTTTGGGGGGTGGTGGTGGTCCCTGGAAATATTGTCAGTTGATGTCTGGACTGTGCCACAGGCTCTTTATTTTTAGTTCCATTCATGTCTTGCTCAGCTGCTGTTTGGAACCGGGGTCGCCTGCACAGCAGCCCGGCTGAACGCAGCATCTGTCTTGTTTCTAGTCAGCCAAGCAGGTCTGCTCGGCTCTGCTGGTGACTAACACTAGTGACACATTCCAATGCAAAGGGACTCACAATGCCGATGAGTTGGAGGGAGATTAAAATGCATCTGAGGGTACCAGTTCCTAAGCGGCAAGTCAAGGCCACATACACCAGCTACAAGAGGTGATAGGCCCCCAGCACGGTGGCTGGTGATTTTGTGTGTGTGTGTGTGTGTGTGTTGAGTTGTGGGAAAGAGGTTGTTCGTTTTTCTTTCTGTATTAGAACTACTTGACATCCATCCACTGTCTACAGTACTGGGCTTTCAGGGCCTGGTGTGCTCTGGCCTTAGGAGGCCTCCGTCTGAAGCAATGCGGGAATGCTTAACCCAGACTACCATGTGGCTTACTGTGGGGCCACTTGTTTTTACAGATTTGGAAACCTTTAGGGTTTCCTCAGAGGATACAGGGATTTCTGGAAAGCAGGAGCGTTATAAGTGTTTACGAGGTCGTATTAGTGATTCGGAAAAGTTAAACCTCGACCAACAGGAGCGTGGTATCGTGCTGATGGTGGCTGTCATCCTTTGGACTGAGCCATCCGTGGAGTAGTCTAGTCTTTATTAACTATTGCCTGGAAAGAACTCTGGTGATCCTGGATTGTAGACTTCCTAGAGCCATTGGCTGAGTTTCCTGGGGCCCTTCACTCAGAGACACTGAGCAGCTTCACCTTGGCAATCGGGAAAATGGGGACAATCACAAGGGTCCACTTATTTCTGAAGGTTTTTTGCAAGATTCAGGCAAAAGGAATAAGATAAACTAGCCTCGTGCGAAGAAGATATACTGAGAAACTTTGCTAAGGACTTTACCTTTGTTACGTGGTTTAACCTCCACCTTCTTGGGATAAGCAGAGGCTCAATGAGGTTCAAAACCACATTCAAGTTCACTTCCGGAGTCTTGACCGTACTGCACAAGTGAAAGATTTGTGATGTGTAATCACTTTGCAGCTGCAAATATTTTCCCTGATTTTCTTTTTTCCTTCTGTTGGGATTGAACCCAGGACCTCATTCATTCTGGTCCAGCACTCTGCCTGAGTGAGCTCCATCCCAAGAGGAGGTAGAATATTTCCCCCCGAGTCCTCTCAGAGACTCTCTGTTTTATAGTTTTTCATACCTTCTTCATCCAAACACCAACAGCCCTGGAGAGGCTGATGAGGCCCCAGTGCTCTGCTGTAGTACTTAAGGTTAAGATTTCCACTATCTAGAAATACCAGCCCTCCTCAGGGCCTTTGACCATGCTCTCTGTTGCAGTTTCAATAGTTGTCTGGACTTTTCGATGAAAGGTTATAGGAAGAAGAGTGTCTTGGAAAAGCTGAGTGGTTTAAGGATGTCTTGCCAAGGCCTTGTCTCTCAAGGCAGTGTCAGTGAGAATTAGCTTAGCACCTCTGCTTCTCAAGGTGCCCACACAGTTGTGCCCCTCCTCCAACCTCCAACCCCAGGGCCAACATCACCTAGAAGCGAAGCATCTCAGGGAGAGCGCTCATTTCCCAGAGGGCTCTGGATTCAGGACCACACCCAGAGGGAGAACCATTTTCAGGGTCCCAGTCCACGTAGCACTATTTCCTGTGGCTATAGCTTTGGCAAACCCCCCAGTCCACATTCCAGGCTCAGATGGTTGTGGAAGACTTTATATTCAGTGTGTGTGTGTGTGTGTGTGTGTGTGTGTGTGTGTGTGTTGAAGCCTTGAAGCTACTTCTGCACACAGTTGTGGACCCCAATGGCGAATGGGGGGGGCTTCTGTCACTGTCTAAGAAGGGGAAGAAATTGGTAATCTGGGACTGACAGACAGGAGGACAGAGTCACATTTCAACTGTGTCAGTGGCTCCTGCCCATAGGACAGGTCCCCCTCCTTCCTCATGCCTGGCCCCGCTGCCCCTCCCGTTACTGCAGCCCCCACCTCTGTCCCTACCTGGTGTTGGGCTTCTGCCTCGTCTGGCGTATGCTTATCATGGGATTTCATGTTTTCTTGGGGATGAATAATTTACAGTCCACGTCTGCTTTGACATGTCTATGAATTCTTGTACAGTGACATAGGAAGTTGGCCTTAGTAGCTTCAATTTCAGAGGTAAAAGAAAAGAAAAAGGAGCAAGATCCTCAGGGAAGGTGAGCCTGGTGTGAATAGGTCGAATTAAAGCTTGAACCCTTACCACTGATGCCTGAAAGCCTGGGGCATTTTCACGATGTTGGCCAGCATCCTGCTCCAGACCAAGACATGGTCTCACTCGCCTTACCACTCACAGGCTCAGGCCAGTTTGACACTGGAGCATTTTACCAGTGTCAAGTACCATGCTAAGTGTGGGGGAATGTAGAGATGGAAATACCTTTTACCTGTGGAATGCCATGCAGGGCACATTGCCTGCCATAAAGGAGATTCTTAAATGCCAGTTGAATGAAGGAATAAGTAATAAATACGTTTCTGTGCCCTTGATGAACTTGGGGTCATAGAAGACGAAGGGAATTGCAGGTAACAAGGTAGACACATATTCCCAGGAACCCCAAGAATAAGAAGGGCACTTGCTACCCTGGGGTGGGCAAGGGTGGCTTCCTGAAGTTCAGTTTGAAGGATGAGTTGGGTGTAGTCAAGTCAAGGGAATTCTAGGCAGATGGCCTGAAACAAATAAGGTCCAGGGATACAGAGCCCTGTGCTCAAGAGTGTGAGCACTGGAGGGGGTGGGGGTTAGAGCTTAAGCCAAGGGAGTGATGGGCAGCTCTCAAGGGGGGCAAGACCCAAGTCTGAGGGAGCTCGTGTATTAAGTTCTTCATTAAGCTTGAACTTTATGCTTAAGCTATGGGGACTTATAAGCTGGGAGGAAAAGGGACATAATCATATTTGGGACTTAAACATACATTTGTGGCTACAAAATAGAGCTGAGTTTAAGGTCACAGACTGGGTTTCAGAGAGCAGATGCTGTAAGGACATCAGCTGGGACCGCCAGGACATGAGCCAGGGAAGTGGCCATAGGGATGCAAGGCAGAAGATGGATTTGAAAACTATGAAAAATTTAATCAGCATGATTTGATAATTGTTTAAAGACAGGAGCTGAGAGAAAAGGAGTTACCTCTAATTACTCCTCTATTTTTGGCTTGAATTACTCAGTAGATGGTGGTATCAAAACCCGATCTCACCAATGCCAGAGGGAGCCAAGGGCTAGGTGGGTGGCCCAGGGTGGCAGGAGGGGATGGCAGATAAAATAGGTCAGAAAAAGAGGATGTGATGCGCTTGGGTTTTAGGTTTATATTTGTGTTTGTTGTGCCTGTGGGCTACCAGAGGATGCTGTCTGGTAATCCACAGGTTATAGGAATCTGCATGATTGGGAGAGGGACCAGAGTTGGGGAAATGGTTAGTGCACCCAAAGGCAGTGAGGATGAGACTACCCAGCATGTTTTAGCATGCAAAAACAACAGGGCAGAAAGTCAAGGTTAGAAAGGAGGCATTTATGGGATGGGATGGAGGAGCCAGCCAAAGAGCCAAGGAGAAGGGCTAGCATGAGATCATCAAATATCCAATCAGTGCTTACATCTTCCTCATTCCCATCACATTTCTATCATTTTTGACTGGAGTCAGGACCCCATTCTAGGTCTGTGTATTGCATTAAAAAAAATAAACATTGGCAGCCGTTGTCCAAGAGATGGGATTGTATAACCATGTCCCTCAGTTTTATGTCACTTTCTCAGCATTCCTAGTTTTAGGAACCCCGAGGAGCATTTGCAGACTTAGGTACCAAAGCCTCCGTGGTTCAATTTTAAAATTCCTTTCTAGACACAGTTAGAAAGGGGAGTACAAAGACAAGAGACTAGAAAGGATAGAAAGAAGAAAAGCCTGTGGTGAGCAGCTAGGTGACAGATGGAGGCCCAAGAGGGACGAAAAGGAACAGTAAAGGCAACGAAGGCCAGAGGCTCCCACAACCTCACAAATGTGTTATCTTCTACATTTTTGAATCACCTTGGTGAGCGAGTGGGAAAAAAATCCTGAGTCTTTAAATAATAACAATTCTATTTCCATTGCACCTCTCCTCAAACAGCTTATTAAAGAGCTGAACAGACATCGTCTAGGTAATTCCTTTGTGTCAAGCAGGGAAGTAGTGGAAATCTAAATCCCGTTTTAGTTGGTGGAATGTTGTTGATAAGGCCAACAATAACACAAGGGTGCTTCATGATTAAGGGCCACTTGCTACCTGTCAAGCACTGTGGAAAACACCCTATGCTGTTACCTCACTTAACCCTGCTAACAAGCCTGTGACATTGGTATGGTTGTGGCCTTTATTACATCCCACAATGATGATGACAATCAGAATGAATTACTTGCCCATGGTCATGTCTAGAAAGTAATACTCCTGTGACTAAAACTCCAGGCTATCAAATCCACTGGACCTTCCCTCGGTTCTGTACAGTCCCCACTAAATTAATAAGCTTACCTTTTTTTGGTGTATGCTTGCTCACTGGCAAAATTCTATTTAAAAGGAAGCCACAGTCACCCCCAAATATAATAACAGAAGATCATATGCTGGAACTCACAAAGCACCCGCAGACTTTTTCACTTATTTTTTATATGCACCCTGGAAAATGGACAGGGTAGGTGTGTTCATTTGAGTTTTACAATGAGAATTTTGGGAAGTGTGGGGAGTATTGAGACAAAGATGTCTTTTAGCTCCTGGTCCTCTTGTGCCCCCTTTCCCAAGGGCTGGTCTTATGGGTAAGTGCCACTATGCATGGCTCAGAGAGGAAGTTAGAGTTCACGGGTTCTTGGTCTTGTGGGTTGGTGGTCACGGAGCCAGGGCAGGTTGCTAGTGCTGCAGAGCTAGTTAACAGGAATGATGTCCGGCGGCCCTTTGTTCTGTCCTTCCTTACTTTCCTGCAAGCCTTCTGGGTTCTTAGCGTTAGCTGTTGACCCTCCTCCCTGACCCCATGATGTCCCTTATGGGAACCCAGGAAGGTTATTACAAATTAAGTATCTGGATGCCTGAACTGATGGACAGGAAAGGGGATTGATCATGCTCAGAGGAATGAGCATGAGATGCGTGTTTTTTTGTTGTTTTAGAGTAGAATTTTGGGTCAGGTGTCCTCTTTCTGTCTTGTCCTTCCCTGTGTCCTTCCAGTCTCCATGGAAACCCCAAATCAATGCAGCATATGTTGATTCAGGTTTCTGTTACCGGGAAGCTGAGCAGTGGAAATTGCTTTTAAAAGATTTGTGAAAGAGCTTGCTGACCAGAATTCAAATCTGATATCCAAATGACTTTTATTAAGAGCTCTGAATGTGGTGCTATCCTAGGTGGTATGTTGATTAAATAAATACACAGGGGACATTTGGCAATAAACCTCTTCTATCATGGCTTTTTAAAATATTATAGTGCAGATTTTAATTCCTTTTATCTTCAATTTAATTATATTCCTGGGCCTGTGTGGCAATGCCAGGTGCCCCTCTTGTTCCTGATTAATTCTACCCTGCACAGATTGGGCTGTTGGGATCATTTATAAAAGTCCTCTGTAGCTGTGCTACTGTCCCCTAAAGCTGTTAGCATTCTCCGGACTTCCATCCTGGCCAGGAGACTGCAGATGTCTTAACACATTTAGGCCATAAGGAAGGCTTGGTGATTTTTCTTTTTCCTTTTCTTTGCCACCTCCCCCCCAAATAAGTAAATAAAACTAAAATATTTAAAAGAACTCATAACTCAGAGTTAGCCAGAGTGTTAAACACCTACTCCGCATGAAGAGATGAGAGTTGGAAGCAAAGGGAGTCAGTCACGGAGGCTGTCTTTCTGGAGTGGAAATCAATTTGGGAGGATTGGAAATGACAAATGAAACTAGACCGTGGTTCAGGCTGTCAAAATCACACAGCAAGGTGGTGGGATTGGGATAGAGCGGCTCCTCTAATTGAAGTCATTCTGAAAGAGCTCAGAAGGAGAGCTTTTAGCTCAGAGGTAAAGGGATTGGCCGAGGAGCTGGGAGTTAAGAGGCAGAAACAGGGTAGGACTATCTGAACGGAGGGAGCAGGTGCATGGGCGTGTATGTATGTATTTGCGAGAGCAATAAAACCAGACCGAGAAGCAGGACCAGCTTATTGTCAGGCAAATAGAGGAGCCGCAATGGAGCCCATCAAAGATTATTATACAGATGATCTGCTTAGGGCGTCTGTTCCGTGGGTAACTTGAGGTTTGTGGGTGGGGGTGGGTGGGGGAGGAGTGGGGCAGGGAGACCTGCCTCAGGGAGCTGAATAACCTCTGTGCCTCTGTGCCGATGGATGGGAGGGGAATGGAGCTAAGGAATAATTCAGAAACACAATGATCAGATTGGAACACCAATTTAGCAAGAGGAATGAAGAAGATGCCAGAAATATCTGCACTTGTTACCCCAGGGATGAGGATGCAGTGATGTCACGAGCAAACAGAGGGAGCCCTGCGGGGAGGCAGGCCGGGCTGAGAGCAAGGCTGCTGGGGATACCTGGAGTCTTTGGGCCTTGCAGTGCATGGAGCTGTCCAGCAGAGCCCTGTTGGTGCAGCTCTAATTTCAGAGAGGTGCGGATTGGTCTGCGCTTGGGAAGATGGTTCCCAAGGAGACTGCTTTAAAATGGAAAGAGCAGAGGGGTTGCTCGGTCACTTACACAGCCAAATCAGGGTTGGTCATCACAGCTTTCCTTGAGAAAAACAGAAGCTGGGGCCAGTTTTCAGCTAAGGAGTCAGGAGCAGTAGCCACAAAAGCTTGACATTACCAGCCACAGCTCTAACCCCCGGGGGGGAATCAGATTCCAAGTGGGTGAATTCTGGCATCTTAGAACTATACAATTCTTGTCCTTTCCTGCATCATTCATCTGGGAAAGAAACCCGTGGTAGAATGCTTGACTTTGGAGCCAGCTTAATGTTTAGCTTGGAGTTTTTTTTGTTATTGTCTTCAGACAGGGTCTTCCTCTGTATCCCAGACTGGCCTCAAATGTGGTTCTTCTTTCTCAGTTTCCCCAGTGTTGAAATGACACCCCATTTCCCTCTGGAATTCTTCCCACATCTGTCTCTGGAAGCTTACGGGGGAGTCGTCCCATAGACAGGACTGTATCAGGTTCGCACTTCTCAGATTGGCATTCTATGGTTCCACACTAGTGCCTAGGAGTGTGTGGGTAGAAACTTTTGGGCCAGGTTTGCCTGTCTTCTTTTCCCACTGTTCTCCACGCCTGTCTTTTCTTTCCATTTTCACCTTTTCCTTTAGAACTTTATTAATTACGGCCTCTTTCCAAAACATTTGACTTGTTGCCTTCTCGAGACTGTATTGTTTCTAAGGCTAACTGAAGACTCCGATGTATGGTTAGTATTAATCAGCTCCTACCCCAGACTCAAGCCCATCTGCACCCTCACACCCATTCCCGAGTGCCTTTCCTTCCTGTGCATCAGACAACACAAAACTTTGAGAAAACCTGTGTCCCATATTAGCCCTGGTGGGGAAGAGTCTGCTAATGACATCACCTCTGGGTAAGAGGGAGGGGTGTGGCAGTACCACATTAGAGGCCAGACACCAGCTCTGCTATTTGTAAATGACCTGTCTCTGTTTTTGCACCTAAGAAAGGGGCTGATGAAAATGCTGGCTTTGTAAATTTGTTGTGAGAATTAAATGAACTCGGGTGAGACGCTGGGGACAGTGTCTAGCACATACAAAATGGTCCTTAAACATTAGCTCTGTGGACCACCCCTCTCAAGGTGTAAACATATCTTGGATGAGAGCAGTATTTACCCATGGATTTTTTTTCTTATGCTAAAAAATGCCAGGAAAGGATCTAGAAAGGGAAAAATCCTCTTTCGGCTTAACTCTGAATTTTAGCTAGCATCATGTTTCAAGACATCTCACTTGGTAAAGTGAAGGCACCTTTGCCTAACAGAGGGATGCTATGGACATTGCTAGAGAGAGAGAGTGAGTCACTGTGGGGGCAGCATCAGGATTTCTACTTCATCCTGGCACTAGGCAATGAATGATTAGAGCACATTAATTTCACTGTCAGAACGTGGGTCATGCACCGATAGCTATGCTCAGACAGACCATGTCCCAGCATGACATAGGAGCAAAAGCTCCCCTGTCAGAGTCATAAGACACAAATGTTGCTTCTCGCGTTGCCATTGTGTATTGTATCATTAAAAAAAAAAAAAAAAGAAACTTTATCACATCTAGCCTCAGCGTCCTCATCTGTAGCATGGGGATAGTAAGCTTCCTGACTGTATTATGTGGAATTGTTGAATGACAATACATGAAAATGTTTTATACTCGGTTTGTGAAGGTGGAGGAAGCTCAGGCTGTCCTTGAACTCCTGATCCCACAGCCTCAGCCTTGTGGGTGCTGTACCACCAGCCTAGATTTGCTTTAAACATTTAATAAATGTTAAATAAGCTGGGCCTGATGGCTAGCTATTCAGGAGGCTAAGATAGAAGGATCGCAGTTTCAAAGCCTGCCTGGGCTACAGAGTGAGTTTAAAGCCAGCCTAGGCAACTTAAGGAGATCCTGTCTGAAATAAAAAAAAAAAAAAAAGAGAGGCTGGGAATACAGCTTAGTGGCCTAGCATATGTAAGGCCCTTGGTTCAATCCCCAATATAGAGCAACACCAAGTCAAATAAATGGAATCGATTACCTTTGTTACAAAGCTTCTACTTTCCTTAGAAACATCTTCTAACTTCTGGCTTGAGAAATAACTTGCCACAAGGCCAGGTGTATTTGAACCTGGTTCCTGAACGGACATGGGAACAGCCATAGAGACTGAGAGTGTAATGAAGAAGAGAAGGCAAGCTTTATCCCAAAGGAATTGCAAACTTTAGCATGTATTAGAATCTCCAGGCACGCTGGGTCCCACTCCCAGTTTCTGCCACCAAAGGTCTCTGCAGGGGGCCTGAGCAGTGGCATGCCCATCACAGTCCCAGGTGATGCTCAGACTGCCAGTCTGGGTACCACTTTCAGAGAACTAGGACAAACAGGAAGAATCTCCCTTCTGGAACAGAAGCAGACAGTATGAAGATTATGTGGGTATAGAGGTTTGGAAATAATATTGAGGGGGGAAAAAGATAGAAACAGAGAGATGATGAGCAGATCGGGCAGAACAAAGGAAAAAGTCTCACTCCATCACAAATGCAAGTCGGGGGGAAGTTGCTAGGTGATGGATGAGGAAAGAGGTGAGTTGCTACTGTAGGAAAAACCAGGTGAGAGGCAGGAGCATGGGGTTGGAAATCTGCACATTCCAGGAGGCAGAGGAGGTGGGGATTTCTCATTAAGGAGTGGGGAGTGGTGTGGTTGGTCCTGGTGGGGTGAGGTTAGGGGTGGAAATGGACTAGGGGAGAGGTTCCTCTGTTGAGTAAGGGGACAGCTGAGACTTGGCAAAGAGGAGTAATTTCAGGGCTGTGTGGTTTGGCTTGGGAGCGCAGTGCAATAGAATTGGGAGAAAGGGGGTGGAATTTAGATGTGCGACCTGCCCCGTAGCTTTCTCGCTCTCTGCATTTATCACATCACATCACACCCAGCAAGACAGGCCCCCTCCTCCTGGCTCATTAGGAGATTTGATTCGGCTTGGCTCCTGCTGTCAGCAGCTGTCTGGGGCAAGATCTTTATGCTCCCTGTGCCCCAGCGCAGCCACCAGCCTCCAGCCTCCAGCCTCCCAGCCAGCAGCAGAGCTCATTAAGAAAAGCACCCTTCCCTGGATTTTCAGCTACTTGGTGGCCTGAAAAGAGTTAATACCTACTCTTGGCTGGGGGGCAGAGCAGCTGCTGTGGGCTGGGGAGAGACTTCTCCCTGAGCTGCAGCCAAAGGAGCTGCAGGTTAGTGAGGCCGAAGGAGGAAGGTGCCGGATGCGTGCCAGGTCAGCTCTGCTTGGGGGCATCTCCTGCGTCCTGCCAATGAGGATGGGCGTGCAGACTGTGCCCGGGAGCTGAGCCGCCGCCTGCTGGGTGTAGGCTGCTTCAGTATTTACTGGATGTGACAAGCGGAGAGAAGAGCTTTTGGGACCGCTTGCTGCCTGGCTCAAGTGGTGGGAGGTGTGTTGTGCATGCATGCTTATGTATATGTGTATGCATGCGTGAGCCTGTGTGTCCCTGCAAACATGCCTTTCACCTGCCAAGGATTTCACTGCTAAAAGAAAGATCTACTCTTTCCTTAGAGCTCCTTAACCCTCAGCCTCTCTGACCATCCACTTGGCAAAGACCCGCAGGCCATGAGGACCGGTCAACGACAGTAAGTATTGGCTCTGCCTTTCTTCTTCCTTGCTGGGGTGTGGGAAAGCTGGTTGCATTATACATATTTAATTAACCTGCCTCTTCATGCATATTGATTGCTTTCTCCCCGCTGAGCTTAATTTCTCTTCTTTTCCTTATAAATCTTTTCTTTTTTGCTCTTATGCTCCCCCCCCCCACCTTGAATGTCATCTTTTTCTATCCTGTCTGCTCCAGTGACTTGTGACTTGGTGCCCACTTCCGAGGATACTGTGTGTGTGTTGGGGGGGGGGTCGGGTCACATCTTTGAACTTTCCAGGCTCTGGGTAACCCCTTATCTGTCCCTTATAAGTCTGTCTAGAGCTAAATGGGACACAAGCCCCGAGGGTTCTGCATCCTGGTGTGGACAAGGCAGCTGGGGCAGAGTATCCGGCTGCTTCTCTTTTAGGGACTCCAAAGCTAACCTCACTCCAAGGGTGATTTTGGAGGTGCTGGATGTCGAGGGAGAGAGAGAGAGAGGAGGCAACTGGGTAGCACCAGCAAGCCAGTGTGGGCTGTCAGCAGGAGAGGGAGGGAACAGTGGCAGGCAGGGACAGAGCCCAGGGGTCCCCTGCCCTAAACGACCTTGCCTGTGGTGTATGTGGGCAGTGATCTCTGCTCTGCTCAGCTGCAGAATAATAAAGGCCCTTACCCTGGGGACAGATTTTTATAAGCAAGAAGAAATGAGGCGTAGGTGCCCAGACATGCTTTCTGGAGACCCTTAGAGTTGTAAAGGCCTTGCCGGCTGACTTCTGGAAAGCAGGTGCACTCCCACTTAGGGCAGTGGTTAAGGAAATGTCCCCTGTTGTCAGGGAACATGACCCACTGGGATGAGCCTTTACATAAAACCTGTTTTTTTTTTCCTTTTCTGTTTTCTGTTCAGTGTTAATAAAGTCATCCTTCTATTTTGTTAATAGAATTATTCTGAAAGTGATTTAAAAAAGTATTTGTGAAATGTTCAAGGTAATAAATACCAAGACAATTTAAATGGTGCAGCCACCCAGGATTCTTATCTATCTAAATTAGGTTTCTTTTAAAATGGATTCTACGTTTGGTGGCAGGGATCCCCAAGGGAACCTTTTATGGATAGGTAGGCAGCTCTCCCTATCAGCTTTCTTTTTGTGGGAACAATGGTCTGAAACACTGCCAATGGTACCCATAGGAAGGAGAGGCTACAAGCCAATCAGCCTTCAGCCTCCATATCCCCTTCCTCCATCCCCAAGTCTTCCCAGTATTGGGTCAAGAATGGGCCCGACTGAGGAAGGCTCACCTCCTTATGAGCTAGAGAGAGTGACTTGCATGTTCATTTCTGCAGCCTGTGTTTGGGATCCCCGCCAAGGAGCATGCCCCGTGGTGAGGGTGTCTGGTGGCTTACCTCCAAGTCCGTTCAGCCCCTCTCCTTGCTCCCTTTTTCTCAAGCCCTGGCTCATTTCCACCTGGGGCAGGTGCCCTTGGAGAGAGGTGGGAACCAGAGCAGCATCCAATCAGATTATTTTGGAGCAAGTGCCTCTCCTCCCTGGTCCCTTCTGGACTGGTCACCTGGGCATCAGTCTAGTAAGATAAAGAGAACAGTAATTTTTGGCTTGCCAGGCCCATGCCTCCCTAAGGGTGCATGTCCCAATTTTGATGGCCAGTGTTTGGGGAAGTAGGGACGTCTGACCAACAGTCAGCAATGCGAAGCCTCCTGGCATTTGTCCCTGTCTGTCTTTGATTGGCTACCCTTACTAAGAACACACTGACATTTGTGGGTGCTGTGGGGGGAAGTACTCCGATGGTGGAGAGCCCTTGGAACGGTGGTGTATCTTGCAGACAGACGTGAGAGGGTGAACCCCCTTACAGCAGACTCTTTGATTTTAGGTGAGAGGACGTGAGAGGGTAAATCCTTGAACCCCGCAGTCTTATTTCCTGCCCTGACGTCCCTGCAAACCAGCCCAAGGGGTAACCATAAGCGGATGCCTGTATGGCTGCCTTACTGATGCCACGCAGGTAACGGATTGATAACCTGTCTTCTTGTCCCTGCCCCTCTTCTTTGCTCCACTTCTGGTCTCTCACCTGTCCTGCTGTTTGAGCCTGGCCCAACTGTGAAGCTCTAGGCGGCCGGTCCTCCTGCGCTAGCTCTGCTGGACCTCTGGTGTGCACAGCACTAGTCTCACCTTTGTGCTTCTTGCAAAGTTACAGCCTTGCAAGCAGGATCTGCCTTAGCTCTGTGCCCTCTTGTTGACTGGGTAGAATCTCTTGGTGGTGACTTTTGGGGTAAGAAAAGGGGCTGTGCATGAACTTATGTGGAACTCTGGGTTACTGGGACGGGAGTTTATAGAGAAAAGGCGGATGGGGAAAAGATCCTTCCCTTTTCCCCCCTTTCCCTTTTCTTCCTTCCTTCCTTCCTTCCTTCCTTCCTTCCTTCCTTCCTTCCTTCCTTCCTTCCT
>CABHPH010120410.1:0-38872 GCA_902168325.1 Peromyscus nudipes
ACGGCGTGGAGCTGCGGCCAGGAGAAGGAAGATGTAAAGTACCGGTAAGCCACGAGCCACGTGGCAAAGTAGAGATTAATAGAAATGGGCTAAATATAAGAGTAAGAGCTAGACAATGATAGGCCTGAGCTAATGGCCAAGCAGTTTAAATAATGTAAACGTCTGTGTGTTTATTTTATAAGTGGGCTCGGAGACTGGCGGAACTTGGGAGCTCGGAGACTGGCGGGTGGCAGAGATTTGTCCTGACTGTGGGCCTGACAGGAAAACTCAAGCTACAGAATACATACCATGTTTGTCTTTCTGAATCTGGGTTACCTCACTCAGGATGATTTTTTTCTAGATCCATCCATTTGCCTGCAAACCTCATGATGTCATTGTTTTCCTGTGCTGAGTAGTATTCCATTGTGTATATGTACCACAGTTTATTTATCCATTCTTCGGTTGAAGGGCATCTAGGTTGTTTCCAGGTTCTGGCTATTACAAATAATGCTGATATGAACATAGCTGAGCAAGTGCCCTTGTGGTATGGTTGAGCATTCCTTGGGTATATGCCCAAGAGTGGTATAGCTGGATCTTGGGGGAGATTGATTCCCAATTTTCTAAGAAAGTGCCATATTGATTTCCAAAGTGGTTGTACAAGCTTACATTCCTACCATCAGTGGAGGAGAGCAACACTAACCAAGCAATTGAAGGACCTATATGACAAGAACTTTAAGTTCCTGAAAAAAGAAATTGAAGAAGATGTCAGAAAATGGAAAGATCTCCCATGCTCATGGATAGGCAGGATTAACATAGTAAAAATGGCAATCTTACCAAAAGCTATGTACAGATTCAATGCAATCCCCATCAAAATACCAACACAATTCTTCACAGATATTGAAAGAATAATACTCAACTTCATATGGAAAAACAAAAAACCCAGGATAGCCAAAAGAATCCTGTACAATAAAACAACCTCTGGAGGCATCACAATCCCTGACCTCAAGCTCTACTACAGAGCTACAGTAATAAAAACAGCTTGGTACTTGCATAAAAACCGACATGTGGACCAATGGAATAGAATTGAAGACCCTGACATTAATCCACACACCTATGACATATAATTTTTGACAAAGAAGCCAAAACTGTGCAATGGAAAAAAGAAAGCATCTTCAACAAATGGTGCTGGCATAACTGGATATCAACGTGTAGAAGGCTGCAAATAGATCCATATCTATCACCGTGCACAAAACTTAAGTCCAAGTGGATCAAAGACCTCAACATAAATCCAGCTACTCTGAACCTGCTAGAAGAGAAAGTAGGAAGTAGTCTTGAATGCACTGGCATAGGAGTTCACTTCCTAAATATAACACCAGTTGTGCAGCTAACTTTTAAAACTCGTTTGCTAATTGTTTCCTCAAATTTATGGAGTAGAGGGTGTCTAGGCAGCATGGCACTTTTCATTTCATTTATTCTGCCACTAAAATAACTATAATTGTAATCTCATTCACTCTTTCATTTGTGATTTATCAGTTGAGTTAATAAAATTTTTCATTATAGTGCAAACCACACTGAGATATGTTGAATAACTGTTATCGTGGTGTAGTTAACAATTCAAAAGAAGTTTGTAAATATGAAAAGAAATTTAGCTGTCTAAAATTACATTCATTATAAACTTCTTTGCAGTTTGACTTAATGAAGTATTTTTTTCCTTTGAACAACAACAACAATGGATGGCAAATAAATAAATAGAAATATTCTCAAACTTTAAATGTTTGCTTGAAATAACTTTCATTGCATAAGCAGAAATAATATTTGATAACATATCCTTTTGCTTCTGTTTATTATTAAGAGCCGCTAGTAGCAAAATTCCATGAGAGTATGAGTTCAGAAGGTCAACCTATCAGAACTAAGGGATCTGTTAGTGGAAACCATCACACAAGGTGTTATGGGATTACTGCCTTTTGAATGAATTGGCTGTCTTTTGTTGTAGGCTTCTTATGCAATAACAGTCATGAGTCTCCCCATTTACCATGCATTTCCATGTTACGTGTATATGTAATCTCACAATTACACCTCAATCTTGGGCACAACTTTCCCTATACATTTGGGGAAATTGGACAACTGTCCCCAGCTGTGTTTATTTTTCATTAACATATATCTGTACAGGGCCATTCTCCAGACAAAAATATTTCAGCAAAGATACCTTTTTCCAAGGATAAAACTGCACATAGATAAACATTAGCTCATCTCACTCACAGATGGAGAAAAGAATCACTAACAATTAAATCCTCAACCCCTTACCTTCCCTAGCTTAAGAGATTTACTGCCCACATTCCTCGTATGATGTTTTAGCCACTTGCTAGATACTGAGTTAAGGCAGTTACTTCCCACTGACCCAAGGAGATTGCCTACAAGTCCAGGCAGGCAATAGGTGCCAAGCTTCTTTCTTGTGCAAATTAAGTTTTAACTCCTCCTCAGCCAGGTGCTATTCCTAGATTTTCTCCTCAACAATTACTCTGAGTGAAAGTGCTTTTACTAACCAAATACTACACGTTCTGACATAGGTTGCTTAGTCACCTAGCATATGTCCCCCTCCCTATCAGAAAGCAGCTGCAGCTGGGATGAGTGGGAAAAGCAGCACCAAAGACAGTTTACTTTCTTGTGACTTACTGACCCCTAACATTCTATCTAGCCATTTCTAGATTATAGTTTGAGCACATAAATTTCCTAACTGATCTTAGCCTTTAGTTGACCCTACCAGAGAACTCCCCATTAGTCACTCCCTTTTTGGGTTGTAATTGGAAGCTGACAATTAATTGCTTTATGTGTGGGTCCTTATCACCTCTCTCTCTCCGAGACCCTGAAAACTTCAAGCTTCACATTGCTTTACTAAAGAATTACTGTGTGGGTATATATACTGGTTCTCTGAGAGCACAGAGAAGAGACTTGATGGAGAAGAACAAGGATGAGGACGACTGAGATGGAAAGAACTAGGTAGAATGATGAGAGAACAGCAGAAGGGACCTAGAGCAGGAGGGACTGAGAGGAGCTAAGTAAGAGAACAGAAAAGAAACTGTGCAGATAGAATCGCCATAGAAGAATAAAGTGAATGGACTAAAGAACTCACTGTGCTTAGATTCACTGAATATCCCTCAGATTAGAATCCTCAGCTGGTTAGTAGACTCTTCCTCGGACCCTGGGAGCAAACAGTATAGGCTGAACCTAATATTGTTTGTGTTAGTTTATAAAATATTTAACATATATTAGTTCTTTATTATATGCTTATTTACTTTATTTATGTGGATTAATGTGTGTTTATGCACATATACATGTGAGAGCTCACAGAGACTAGAAGAGAGTGTCAAACTCTCTGGAGCTTGAGTTACAGGTAATTGTGTACTTACCAGCAATGGGTGTTTGGAACTAAATTCCAGTGTTCTGCAAGAGCAGCAAACTTTACTAATTACTGAGCCATCTCTCCAGTTACACAAAAGTAAATTCTACAATAGATGTCTTTGTCATATGTCCTTCATCCTTAATAATTCATGAATATAATCTATGTCTACATAGAACTCTATCATAATTCTACATTATTCCAAAATATCCCATCACATACATCTGGCACATTTAGCAAAGTCCTGCATAGATTATGTGTTTTTACTGTGAAATGGTGCACGTTTTAAACATTTTGTCATCATCCCTGTTTTACTTTGTTTTAATAAGTTGCCACAGCACTGTGGGAATGTGTAGGAATATATAACAGAGATAATACTTAAAATAAGTAAACAGATCCTTCATTATAATAACACTGAGAACAGAATAGGAGCTGTTCTAATTTTGATTTAAGAGGAAAATTGAAGTTACAAAACACTCCTCCGAGATTAAATGATGATTGGGCACAACACTATCATTACCCTTTAAATTCAATGAAAGGAATCATTCTAGAGGGTTTAACACAGATATTTAATGCCGGAGATGGCATATGAAAAACCTGAATTGTTGCCAGTGGAATCTGTGCTGGAGGTACCTGAGAATGAGGACATCGATCCCTCCGGCCTGCCCCACCAGAGTTAGTTATTTTACTAACCCTGCCTTCTGTGGGCGGGCCAGGGAGAAAACAACCCTTGTGTCCCGAGGGCAGACCTTATGGCGTATGCATGTCACGTTCTCACCCATCCAACTGTTACTGGTTCTTGTAATCCTCCTGCTCTATTTGTTCTTCATGATTTTCTTTCTCTCTCCTGCGGTGGTTTTTCATGAAATTAGAAATGAAACTGAGATTGTGACAATAGCAGGAGTTAAAGCTGTTCTGCAGGTCATGGGAAACCCAGAAGGCTGGTGGCAGAAAACTGTAGATAGAGTGACATATAGATGGGACAGAAGACAAGAGTTGTCCAGAACTGGTTAGAAGACAATTTGCCGAGTTACAGAGAGATGAAGAAGGACTTAAACTTAGAGGAAGCTGGCAGTCTGGTACTTTAAACCATTGCTTGTATTTCTGTGCTTTCTGAGAAACCGCAAGTAGTTGACCTCTGAGGTGATTACGTCAGATGTTCTGATAATTATTAACCTGCAAAAGAATAGGATGGTTTGCTCTGGCTTTCTTTCTGGGAACTTCTAAGTGTAATCAAGGGGCGTGGGGTACACTTTGCTGATTTACAAAAAGAACTTTTAAAACTATTAAAACTTGCTGGGCGGTGGTGGCGCATGCCTTTAATCCTAGCACTCGGGAGGCAGAGCCAGGCGGATCTCTGTGAGTTCAAGGCCAACCTGGGCTACCAAGTGAGTTCCAGGAAAGGCGCAAAGCTACACAGAGAAACCCTGTCTTGAAAAACCAAAAAAAAAAAAAAAAACTATTAAAACTTAAAAAACCCAATCACCTGTTGAATTTTCTTACCTCCTATTTCCTTGTATTATTACAATAAAAGATTGGGGTTGAGTCAGATCCGGAGAAGGTGGAGAAAACGCACATCTCTAGATCTGACAAGACTCGTCATCTTGCACCAACTCATGTGTCCAAGTCTTTTCTTGTGCCTACCAGACATCCCTGCCCTTCCAGACCCTCAAAACTGCTGAGGTTGGTCTGGGTAATTTAATCTGATGATAAGGTGAGATCGAGATATAGATAAAACCCTGATTCAAAGAAAGGTATGGATACAAGTTTATGTCTTCTTTTGCCTTCAAAGAAAGGTATGGATACAAGTTTATGTCTTCTTTTGCCTTTAAATGAAAGTTAAAAAACTAGTAGCTCACTAGAAATAATTATTTCTCATTGCAGTATCTAAATTCTAAGATATTGTGATGTTCAACATTTAAGAGTTCTCATATAATAGTGAATTTCTTTTCATGTAATAGTGATTTTCCAGTGATTTTTCATTCACTTACATTTCTTTCAAAAGAATAACATTTTGTTCTTTCCAGAAGTACTCAGGTTTGAATAACGCACACGCAGACAAGTATTGGTGAAATTAGTAAGGCAACTCCACATAGTTAAAAGGGAGGTTTATTTTGTGGAGTAACTCACAAGTGAAGGGATAGGTAACAGGGTCTGGGAAAGGTATAACGCAGTCTGGCAGTGTTCTCTGGAGAATTCTGCTCAGTCTACCTCCAGCATCCAGGTTCCAGGAACCAAGAGGGCCAGTGCATCCGGATCTCGGGTCTTCAGGGTCCTCTCTCAGCCCTGCCTTGTAGGCGTGACAGTTACCAAAGCCTCAATGAGGGTTGGAACTTCCAGATCAAAGCTGGAATGGCTACCCGCTACATCTCCCACTATTGTCTAAATAAGAAGGTTCTAACCTAATACAAGATTATATACAAAGGAATGGTTATCAAATATTGTCCAGGAATAATGAGGGATAATGACCTAGATAAGATGGAACTACAACCAATGAGAACAATATCAAGCAAGAAACACATACTAAAATCCAGAGAAGTCTAGAGCATAGGTAAATGGCATGTTAGAGAGATCATTCCAAAAGGTGTCCTATCCTAAAGAACCTGAATCTAATACTTAATATGTTCTATTTAAGATAATATAAGTTGTAACTATAACTGCTAGTCTTCAATCCCATCAAAGACCTGAGAAAGAATGTAATGGTACCTGAGAAATGGAAGATGGATGCAAGCAAATTTTGGGAATCTTGCAAGAGTAGACAGAGACAGTTGGCAGCCTGGACAGTCACCTAATGTTTCTCAGCATTGTTGGTGCATTCAAATTGGCTACAGGCCTAGAGTATCTGACAGACCATTTTCAGAAGCAGGAATTCTGAAAGACCATTTTACCCTGTCTTGGCAGAGTTCAGAAGTCACTTTTCATTGTGTCCCACTTGTCCAGCAGGAAAGCACTTGTATTGTCAGCAGTTGAGGCAAGGGCAGTTCTTTGCCCAATAGGCCATTTTGTGCCAAGAAGAAGACAAACTTCCAAATGGAAATGTCTTAGAAGCCCAACGTTCTCTCAGGATCAAATTGATACTGCCAGGAGCAATTGTGTCTCATGTCAACAGAATTCTAAGTTATTTAAATGCCATATTTTCTAGGTCTATGAAGTGTTTGAAGATTACCTGTCCACCTGACCTATGTATCTGTAAATCTGGATAACCTAACTAACATAACTATAGAGATGACAAGCATAGGTGACTATAAATCTATAAGTCTTATCTACCTAAATAACCTAAAGACTAAGGCTTCCTGTAAACAAGTTAAACAGTCTATAAGGAAATGTATGGTAAAGGACGATGACTTCAAAATTGTGACAATACACAAGATATTTATAACAGAGGTAGGAATGTATAGTGCAATATGCAATATGACAATAATCTTAAATATATATCAATATACAGAGTATCCTAAACAGAAGTAGAACATACATATAGTATGACAGATATAAATTTACATTTGTATCAATATACAAATATTTCAAATAAGAGTAGAAATATATGTACATTACAACAAATATAGTTCTATATTTATATCAATATATAAATTATCTTAAACAGGAATATAAAAATAGTTTATGTTTGTATCAACATATAAGAATTCATTACAGTGCAAATTATAGTGCAAATTATCTAAGGCTGCTATTTTATTAAATTTGTTTACTAGTATATACAATAATCTACCATAATATCTTATACCTATCCATTCCTTTTCTTCTTTTCCCTTTTTTTGAGACACTTTTTCTTTTCTTAAGGAGAATACTGAGTTTAATATTTTCTTCCACCCACAACCCTATAACCATCATCTATAACTCTGAGAAATATGAAACCATAGGGAGAAGGGGTGTCGTTTTATTAGAATTGCTTCCTGCTGTTTAGGGGGTGATGGTATCTCTGTTGGGTACTGTAAGAAAGCTCAGATAGTTAAATCTCAGGTAGACTACTGTAGATTCTGCAGCAAGTCTCAGAATAATGGGTAAAATTGTCTGAAATTCTGGGAAGAAGTGTAGTATGATGATGATTACCAGGGCATCATTCTGGATTGGGTAGAGTTATTATTGTTGGGGCCCCATCTTCCTTCTGGAGACTTCAGAGATTGCTACTGGAAAAACTTATTTTTTATCAAAATGGAAAGATTGGATTGAAAGATGACATGACATGTAAGAAAGGATTTTGAGAAATCAAGAGTAAGCATGGAGACAATTAGAATCTTGAAGACAATGGTCCCTTTTCATTGGTTTCCTTCTGTCCCACACCAGAGGGCTCTTCTGATATGGGAATGAAGAATCTCTCAACCTTTTCTTTTAGCAATATGCTTGGGTTTAGAGAAGGAGTGAGCCAATTCCATCTCTAATGCCAGCTTGGTTTATAATTGAATTGGAACCACAACTTTTCTAGATTGATAGAGATATAGATGTTAGACAGTGAGATTTTTACCCTGTGTAGATTGGTACCAATAGATTCTTTCTCTCTGCTGTAAACATCTGGTTATACAAGGCCTTATGATTTCTGGAAGATGGGTATTTCCAATTATCCTGGAAAGACAAAATGGCTACCCACTACAGACAAGGATTTTCACAACTACTTGTTCTGTACTCTGTATTCATAATTGGTCTTTTGATTTCAAAAATGTTTTCTTACATATGAAAGTATTTTGTAAAAGATTAACAGATTGAAGTGGTGGATCACTTATGAAAATAAATATGTGTAATGTAATATCAATTAATAACAGTGTTTCATTGTTATAATTTGGATTATCCAGTTGTTTGTAAGAGAAAAATTCAATATGTTAAATAAAATTAGTTCCACCTCTAACAAAAAGAAATCTAAGAACTGTAGATGCAGGGTAGAAATCAGATCTGACCCAGGATGGGTTGATCCCAACTATGGTCAGAGGAAATTCTTTTTGCAGTTGGAAGCAGTCAATGAAGAGACACAGAAATGGTCAAAGTGCTGAAAAGAGAGTGTGTAATCAGCCTTAAATAATGAATAATCATCAAGTATCCATCTTCTAACAAGACACAGGGAAAATTTCAGAAGAAGAGGCATAAATATTGTAAGAGCTAAAATGTTCTGTGAAATGCTTTCTTCTGTACATGACATGACTATCACAATCATAAACTCACAACAGCTTTCCTTTACCTGAATTAAGATCTACATAATATCAGTCCAGCCAAAATCATGGCAAAAATGGGTGAGTTAACCTTCAGCCTAACATCTTACTAAGTACCTATTGGTAATTGATAGCTTCTGCTGGAGGAGAATCATTCCCTTTGAAGACTTGGCCACTGGTAGAGTTTCAATGCTTTAATAAAGAGCCTCCTATACACATACATATGGACAACACTTATTTGAATTCAGTGTGTTATAAAAAATGTTACTAAGTTGGAAGGGGGAGTTACTAGGGTAGAATGGTATATTCAGTTCTTTTCTATTTCTATGATAAATACGGCAAAGACATTTTGGGAAGGAATGGTGTTATCTTATGGTGTAAGAAAGGTAAGATGCTGTCATGTCAGAACAGTATGGCAGCAAGCACAAAGCATGATATTTAGAGCAGAAGCTGAGTGCTCATATCTTGAACCACAAGCAGGGAACAAAGAAAGTAATTTGGGATGGTACTTCCTGTAGCAAGGCCACACATCCTGTATCTCCACCAATTGTGCCACTGACTGGAAAATGTCAAACATCTTAGCCTATGATGGACATTCTCATTCAAGCCACTAAATATTGCCCCAAGTCTACTATGGTCATATTATAATGGATAATTCATTTAATATAACTCCAAATGACCCCATTGTCTTTCAGTTTCAACACTGTTTAAGTCCAAAGTTCAGTGTTTTCTGAGACTCAAGGCAGTCTCTTTATTGTCACCTCATATAGATATAAAAGCAAATCGCACATTTCCAATTCATAATGGCACATAATATATATCATCATTCCAAAAGGGAAGAATGAGGGATATAGTGAGAAAATACTAGACCAATGTAAGACCCAGGAGGCCAAATGACAAATAATCAGATGACCATATGTGTTTGGATTTTTGTCTTGGCCTTCAATTTGATTGCATTGATCAATGTGTCTGGTTTGATGCCATTACCACACAGGTTTTATTACTATAGCTCTGTAGTACAACTTAAAATCAGGAATGAGACCCACAGGATTTCTTTTATTGTTCAGGATTCTTTTGGCTATCCTGTTTTGTTTGTTTGTTTGTTTTACATGAAACTGACAATTGTCATTTGAAGATCTGTGGACATTTTTTGGAGATTGCATTTAATCTGTAGATTGCTTTTGGTAGGATGGTCATTTTTATTATGTTAATTCTACTGATCCATGCACATGAGGGATCTTTGGTCTTCTGAACTCTTCTTCAATTTATTTCTTCAGACTTGAAGAGTTTATCATAGAACTTTTTCACATGCTTGGTTATAGTTATCTCAAGATATTTTATACTATTGGAGGCTGTGTTGTAAAACGTGTTATTTGCCTGATTTGTTCCTCAGTCCATTTGTCATTTGTATATAGAAGGATTATTTATTTTTGTGAGTTAATTTTGTATCCTGATATGTTTCTGAAAGTGTTTGTCAGCTGTAGGAATTCCCTGGTGGATTTTTTTCAGTCTCCTGTGTTTACTATCATATGACCTTCAAATAAAAATACATTGACTTCTTCCTTTCCAATTTATATCCCTTAGATCTCCATCAGTTGCCTATATCGCTTTAGGTAAAACTTCAAGTATCATATTAAATAGGTATGGGAGGAATGGGCTATCTTATCTTGTTCCTGTGTTTAGTAGAATTGATTTGAGTTTCTCTCCATTTAATTTAACGTTGGCTGCAGGCTTGGTGTAACTTGCCTATATTATGTTTAGTTATGCTCCCTGTGTTCCTAAACTCTCTAGTACTTTTATCGTGAAGTGGTGTTGGATTTTGTCCAAGTGCTTTTCTGTATCTAATTAGATGAACATGTTTTCCTATCAGTTTGTTTATATGGTGGATTGCACCTACTGATTTTGTATATAGAAGCATCCCCGCATCTCTGGCATGAAGTCTACTTGATCAAGGTAGATGATCTTTTTGATGTGTTCTTAGATTCAGTTTGCAAGTGTTTTATTGAATATTTTTGTATGTATGTTTGTAAGGAAATTGGTCTGTAATTCTCTTTCTTTGTTGGGACTTTATGTCTTTTGGCTGTCAGGGTACTGTGTTCTCATAAAATGAATTGGGGAATGTCCCTTATGTTTCTACTTAGTGGTAATATTCAAGGAGTATTGACATTATTTCTTCTTTGAAATGTTGCTAGAATTCTGACCTAAAATTGTCTGACCCTGGGCTTTATTTTGGTTGGGAGACTTTTAATACCTTGTTGTATTTCACTGGGGGTTATGGGTATATTCACATTGTTTATCTAGCCTTTGTAAGTATTACCTCTGGAGAAAATTACCTGTTTTTTTCTTTCTTTTTTAAAAAATATTTTCCAATTTAATTAAGTATAGGTTTGAACGTATGGTCTTAAGATTCTCTAGATTTCCTTTGTGACTGTTGTTATGCCCCCCTTTTCATTTCTGATTTTGATGATTCAAATAGTTTCTCTTTTCCTTATACTGAACTTTTAAAATCTATTTATTTATTTTGTTTCCTGGCAGCAATTTCCCCTCTCTCTTCTCCTTCCAGTCAATTCCTCCATGCCCCCCACCCAAATCCACTCCTCTTCTATTTCTGATCAGGAAAGGGGTTGTCTCCCATGAATATCAACAAATATGGCATATCAAGTTACAGTAAGACTAAGCACCTCTCCATGGATGAAGGCTGAGCAAGGTAAAGAGTAGGGTTCCAGAAACCAGTAAGAGTCAGAGACAGCCCCTGTTCCCACTTTAGGAGTTCCACAAGAGGACCAAACTACACAACTGTAATATATTTGCAGAGTGACTAGATCAGCCCCATGCAGATTCCCTGGTTGTTGATTCATACTCTGTGAGCCCCTATGAGCCCAGGTTATTTATTTTTGTGGGTTTTCTTGTGGCATCCTTGACCCCTCTGGCTCCTACAATCCTTTCTCTTCTCTTCTGCAGGATTCCCTGAGCTCCATCTAATGTTAGGCTGTGGGTCTTCATCTGTTTCCATGAGTTGCTAGATGAAGCCTCTCAGATGACAACTGTGCTAGGCATGAATGTTGTCACAGGAGATGTCAAGTTCAGTCTATATATCAGCTACTGTTAGGAGTCTTACTGGGGTCATCCTTGTAGATTCCCTTACACCAGGTTTTTACCTGACCCTTAAATGCCCCCTCTCCAGTAGTTTCTTTCAGTATTCATGATTCTTTTTTTGAATTTGCATAAGGATTTGTTAATCTTATTGACTTTCTCAATGAATTAACTTTTTGTTTAATTGATTGTTTACATTGTTCTTTTACTTCCAATTTAATGATTTCTGTCCTGAGTTTGATTATTTCTGGCAATCTACTATTATTAGATGTGATTTCTTCTTTTTGTTCTAGAGCTTTCAGGCATGCTGTTATAAGCTGCTAGTATGAGACTGTTTTGTTTTGTGTTTGTTTGTTTTGTTTTTTCATTGTTGTTGTTGGTTGGTCTTTTTTTTTTTTTTACAATTAGTGTTATGGCTTGCCTCTTGAAATTACCTACATTGTACCCCATAACTTGGGGTGTTTTGTGCAGTATGTTTATTTTTATTTAATTTCTTAAATTCTTTTTTCTTTCTTAATTTCTGTCTGGATCCATTTTTTATTCAATGGACACTTGTTTAGTTTCCATGAGTTTGTAAGCTTTCTGTTGTTTCTCTTGATTTTTATATCCATCTTTAATTCACGATCTTCTGATAAGATTCAGGGAGTTATTTCAATTTTATTGTATCTGCTGAGACTTGGTTTGTGTCTGAGTAGGTGGTCAATTTTGGAGAACGTTCCATGAAGTATAGAGAAGAAGGTATATTATTTTGTGTTCAGGTGAAATGTTTTGTAAATATCTATTAGGTCCTTTTGGTTTATCAAGTCTGTTACCTCCAGCATTTCTCCATTTAGATTTTGTTCCTTGATCTGTCTACTGATGAGAGTTGGATACTGAAGTCTCCTACTATTAGTTTATGGAAGTCAATATGGGATTTAAGCTGTAGTAGTGCTTCTTTTATAAACTGGGTGCCTTGTATTTGTAGCATAGATGTTAAGAATTGAAATTTCATCTTTGATGATTATTTAGTATCCTTTCCTTTCTCTTTTAATTATTTTGGTTTGACGTCTATGTTTCTAGATATTAAAACAGCTTCACCAGCTTGCTTTTTACGTCCATTTGCTTGAAATACTTTTTCAACCCTTTGCACTGAGGTAATTTTTATCCTTTATGATGAGGAGTATTTCTTGGATACAGCAGAAGGTTGGGTCTAGTTTTCATAACCATTCTGTTAGTCTGTGTCTTTTGATTGGGGAATTGAGCCCATTGATGTTGAGATTTATCAGTGACTAGCAACTGCTGTTTCCTGTTTTTTTTGTTTTTGTTTTTGTTTTTTTTTTTTTTTGGTAGTTGTTGATTGTGGTGTTGGTAGTAGTTTATGTATGTGCTTCCCTTCCTTTGAATTTGCTGCTCTAAGATCCTTTATTCCCCATGTTGTCATGGATGTAATTAACCTCCTGATGGTATAGACTTGATTCAAACACCTCTGTGGAGCTGGATTTGTAGAGAAATATCTTTAAGTTGTCTTTATCATGGAATATCTTAGTTTGTACATCTATGGTGATGGAAAGTTTTTGCTGAATATAATAGTGTGGTCTCTCAGAGCCTGTTGCACATCATTCTAGGACCTACTGGATTTCAGACCCCCTATGGAGAAGTAAGGTTTACTTCTAATAGGTCAGCCTTTGTATATTACTTGGTCTTTAGCCCTTTCAGTTTTAAATATTCTTTATTTATTCTGTATATTTAGTGTTTTGATGATTATGTTCCAAAGGGACTTTCTTTTCTGGCCCAATCTATTTGATATTCTGTATATACCTTAGTTGGTATTGTAGTGATGTGAAGAGACATCATGACCTTGGCAATTCTTATAAAGGAAAACATTTACTTGGTAGTTGCTAACAGTTTGAGAGATTTAGTCCATTATTTTTTTTCTGTCAGGGAGAATTGTGGCATCCAGGCAAACATGGTGGCTGAGATATTTGCATCCAGAACTGAATGCAGCAGAAAAAGAGAGACACTGGTCCTGGCTTGAGCATTTTAAACACCAAAGCCCATCTCCATTTTCATACTTCTTATTATCAGACCACACCTACTCCCAAAAGGCCACATCTCCTAATTCCTGTCAAGTAGCACCATTCCCTAATGACCAAGATTCAAACATATGAACCTATGGGGGCCATTCCTATTCAAACAACCAAAGTATTCTTGCTTGTACCTTTATAGGCATGTCCTTTAGGTTAGGAAAATTTTCTTACATGATTTTATTGAAAATATTTTCTGAGCATTTAGGTTGGGATTCTTCTTTCTCTATTTCTTTCCATAGTGTCCCAGTTGTCCTGGATGTTTTATGTTAGGGGGTTTTTAGATTTAACATTTTATTTGACTGATGTACCATTTCTTCTATAGTATCTTCAATTTCTGAGATTCTCTCTTCCATTACTTATATTCTGTTGGTGAAGATGTCTTCCATAGTTCCTGCTTGAATTTCTACTTATTTTTTTTTATTTCCAGAATTCTTTCAGATTTGGAGTTCTTTATTGATTCTATTTCTATTTTCAGGTCTTGAACAGTTTTAATCATTCTCTCTGACTGTTTGTGTTTTCTTGAATTTCATTAAAGGATTTATTCCTTTCTCTCTTTAAGGACATCTTTCATCTTCATGCAGGCTATATTAAATTATTTTCTCTGGGCTTCAGCTATCTTGGAATATTTGGGGCCTGCTTTGGTATGGTTGCTGGGCTTTAGGGGAGATATATTGCCCTGGTTGTTATTTATTGATTTTTATGCTGGTGTCTAGATATCCAGCATTGGCATGATTATAGTTTTAGGTGCTGATATCTGGTTTGTCTTTTTTTGGGGGGTAGTTCTTTTGTTCCTTGGTTTCACTTTTCTCTCTGGATTTTAGGAGAGTGTGACACTTATGTGTTGCCTGGTAGGATATTTATGTGAACCATTTTCCCTGGCCTGCCCATCTGGTGTGTTCCCAGGGAATCCTTGCTAGTGTTGGAGGCAGGGATAATGGGATGAGTTGGGGGAAGGAAATTTGAAGGTGTTTGTGATCCATTTAGGATGAGGTCAGAGAGGAAAAGTATACCAAAGGAGGTGTGCTGCTACACAGCTGAGGATGAGACTGGGGGAACTGAAAAGAGAAAAAAATGAGAGGGGAACATATGCAGTCAGCATACCTGCTTCCCTGGCAGATGTGGACTTTTTTTTACCAGAGGGTGCTTGCTGGAGTTGGGTACTGTTTCTCTCTTCTGTTCAGCTGTTGTGTTCCCATGGAATAAATATCTGAGGGTTATAAGACTGCATATTCATTCATTAAATGTGTAATATACATTTTTTTCTTTTACTTTCTTTTTTTTCAAAGTTGCTGTGATCAAGACCACCAAAAAACTGATGCACTCTCATAGCAATACTAATAGATCAAAATAGTTTACACAACCTAGAACTATAAGATTGCTTACTTTTATCATTTTAAAAAATAAATAAAACTATTAGAAAATATGAAAGATTATCCAATTGATATGCATTGATATCCATAGATAAACACTAATTGATTTTATTGTAAATTGACACTTGATAGCTGTTTCTGTCTTCTCTCTCTCTCTCAAATAATTATTACATGACTAATTGGTATGAAATAGTTATGACAGGAGAAAATGGTAAATGTTTTGAAAGCAATCATAATGAAAATATGTAATTCTGATCTCTCAAAAATGTAATATACATTGTCTTTTGTATTCTTAAAGAGTCCAGACACCAAGAAAATACTCTTTCTAGCTATCACTTATAAAATTTCACTGTTGAAGTATGCGCAAATTTATGTAGAGACGAATCTGTAACAAAACATCCCCCCTTAGTAGATATTCAGTCAGTAACAGTTGAGCAAAAGTGGACTTCTTTAAATAATTTAGTGAGATTTAAAGTTTCATGTACTTAGAGTATACTGTACCACAAATCTGTTTGTTTTGGCTTGATGAAGAAAGTGATAATGTGGAGATACCTAACAAGAACCCAGTGTCTTCATTCCTATCAAAATAAGAAAATGAATTCTGAGAGCAATTGAAATAAGCTTGAAAGCAGTTTTCTCCATTTAGACCTCCAGGGAGAAACTCAGCACAAGTGATATTTTACATTTCACCCTTGTGAGATTTTAGAAAATGACCTTCTACACCATACCCAGACTACTTATACTCAGAAATTATTAGACAACTAATAAATATCTATGGTTTATCTATCACACTTGTGATTATGTTTATTCATCAAGATAAAAGCAATTCACTAGTTAAGTAATTAAAAATTTTCAATGACACTGTATTTTGCCAAATAATTAAAAATGTATGCTCAAGGTTTATGAAGAATTGATTCCATTCACTTCCTAGAACTGTAATTATGGATATTTGTTCAAAACCGAATTGTACAGATTTGTGTAAAGAGGGCCAATAAGTAAAATAGTATCACACATCCTTTACTTAATCAAGTTCTTCAGGCACAATATCAATACACATCTTATGGTTAGTATCATATTGTGTGCAAGAGTAAAGAGTTACATCTTTAACATAAGAATTAAACTACATTAGGATAGAGGATATGCTGTACTTTTCAATATTATAGAACATTTTTTCTATATTGATTTAGGCTTTAATGGGTTATTTCTGAAATACATTTTGTGATTTGAGAAAGATTCCTAATTCTTATTAAGGAGAAAAATAAATCTCTATGTTATCACCAGTTTCATTATAAAAGGCACTTCTCAATAAAGATATAGTTTTAAAAGCAAAATATTTAAAATGCTTTGGGATCACTTTTTCTTTTTGTCATTTGCTTATTATAAATAGTATAAATGAAAATTCAGAAGCATTGCCAGCCTTCCTCACTGTAGAATATTTGATTGCCCTTCCAAAAGAATCTCCTTCTCATAGGGACACATTTGATAGATATTTAAAATTGCTTCTTTCCTTGTTTAAAGGCCAAGATTTTGAAGAGCAAACAGACGGCTGTCACTAATTATAAAGAGAGAAATAAGAAATGTTGATATCTAAGGCCTTCTCAACGCATTAGAGGAATATAAGATGCTTCTATAAGCATCATCTTCTACCACTCAATTTTCTGAGTATTTAGCTATTTTTTCCTAATGTGTTAAAGAATTGGTTTCTAAATACCAAATATATTTTATGCTTTTTCACAGGTCCTTCTTTCTTTTCCCTGGATGTCTTTATTAACAAATTAATTGATTTAAATATTTGCAAAGTGAGAACATAAACCCAAATCCCCTTTTCCACCCTCCATTCACCCCTTCTTTATTCTAAGTATAGATAGTATCATATCCTAGCACACATCATCTCATCCCTCTACAAAATTAATTTGTTTTAATCATATACCATATCCTAGTTCAAGGTGTTTAAACCTTTGTATCATGATCCCTTTGCCATCAAATAACCCTTTCACAGGTTCACCTAAAATCATTGGAAAACACAGATATTTATATTACAATTCATAATATTAGCAAAATTACAGTTATGAGGTAACAATGAAAATAATTTTATGGCTGGAGGTCACCACAACATGAGGGACTGTATTAAAAGGTCACAAAATTAGGAAGGTTGAGAACCAGTGGCCTAGAACAAATATGAATATGTTGCAGGAAAGCTTTTTTTCTCTGAGTATAGTGTGTTCCAATTGTCATTTTATGGTAAAAATTACCTTGCCTATGGCAACTAATTGAACAGAATAGTACAGAGATACTTAGTTCAATGTTAATGACAATAAGATGCTTCCCTAGTAGAAGAGGGGAAGGAGGGTCACTGGATTCTATCCATTACTGCCCATTATATTCTCTGCTAAATTTAAGAGGGAAGTGGGAGAGAAGGACGTTGGAGTAGTTAGAGGATATTCCAGGGGTGGTTCTTATCAAAATAAAACACATTCATATAAATAATTAAATAAACAAGGTCTGGTGCTCAGTACTACTTTCTCGAGTCCACACTCTGAGCAGTCAGCATAAATTATGCTTGCACCTGTGAGAGGCCTCATAGACCTTGGTGCTATTCCGTGAGATCCTGGTCCATCCTATGTCTGGAGCCCTGGAAACCAATTACAGTGTTGTTTCTCTTTGTATACATACAGTTTAATTTCAACTTCAGGTTGTTGAGAAAAGAAAGGCAAACTACACACACACACAATGATCCTGGAGAATACTACAAAAGAAGGTTTATTGTTACCATATAGAAGGTGGTTTCTATTTATTTATAATCCCTGCTGATACAATTGTATTCATTTCTGAAATTTTTTTTGAAAAAAGATTCTTCTCTCATAAAATGCATCCCAACCACAGCTTCCCCTCTCTCCACTCCTCCAAGCTCCACCCCCCCATGTCTCCTCTCCCCCAGATCTACTCTCCTTCTGTTTCTCTTCAGAAAGGAGCAGTCCTCCAAGAGACAACAACCAAATATGACAAAACAAGATACAATCAGATAAGGCAAACACCCTCAAGGCTGGACAAGGCATCCCAATAGAAGGAAAACAGTTTCAAGAGCATACACAAGTCAGACACACCCCTGCTCCCACTGTTAGGAATCCCACAAAAAACACCTGGCTAAGAGCCATAATATATACACATAGAACCTGGCGCTGACCCATGCAGCCTTCATGATTGCTGCTTCAGTCTCTATGAGTTCTTATGAGCCCTGTTTAGGTAATTTGATGGGGAGTGTTTTCCTGGTGTCTCCATCCCCTCTGACTCCTATAGTCTTTCCTACTTCTCTTCAACCGATTAGTCCCGAGCTCCGAGGGAAGGAACTCTATGGATACCTCCAATTTAGTCTCTCTCTCTGCATAATGTTTGATTGTGGATCTCTGCTTCTGCTCCCATCTGCTGCCTGTGGAAACCTCTGTTATGAGAACTGGACAAGGCATCATTTCATATATATACCCAGTCCTGTTTGGTTTTACCCTGAGTAAAACCAAATCCAGTCTCTGGTTCCTGACCATTCAGGCAGTGTCAGGCATGGGCTCTGTTGTGGTGATATTTTATTTGTATGTTAATAAATAAAGTTTGCCTGGACATCAGATGATGTAGCAAGCCATGAACACAAAAGTTAGGCAGTGGTAGCTCATGCCCTTAATCCGATCACTTGGCAGGCAGAGTCTTAGTGTATTCAAGAACACACTAGGGAACAGCCAAGCGTGGTGACACACGCCTTTAATCCCAGTACCAACCATAGAGACCTGGAAGTCTGTTCAGACAGGCAGTGACAAGGAAGTGAGGTAGCTGGGCTAAGAGCCAATGAGAGGGCAGAACAGCAAGGCAGTAAAGGTATGGGTAAGACACACTTTTGTTAGCTGCAGAGCTAGAGAGGTAAGGTTGGTGGCTATCACTGTTTCCCTGATTTCTAACGTTTTCACCCCTATATTTGGCTCTCTGTTTTCTTATTTAATTAGACCCTTTAGAAATTCATCTACACTCTTTATTGTAGGTTTCAAGTTAAACCTGGCATTGTGTGGACACTCCTACAAGTTCTGTGTGAGCATTGCCCCAGCACATATTGCAGGCAAAGCTGATTCTAAGTAGCGGGTTTTGTGGCTGGTTTGATGTCCAGGTTTCTCTTTCCATAGCCTGCAGAGTACATTCCCTCATCAAAGAAACTAGAACATAGCAGTGAAGACTTTCTTAATTTTTAATAGTCTCATATCAGTATGGCTCAAAGGTCAACATTCTTTGACTACGAAAGATTTGTTAACTGAATTGTTTGCTGGCATGGTGAAATTGTTACTATGGACTCCATACTTTCTAGGAAACATCAGGCTGAAGCTGGAAGGAGCAAAATTTCAGAATAAAGATCTTGAACCAAAAAACCTCAAAGGCATCATCAATTTTTTTTCGTCACATCATTGGAGATGAAGCAATATTGGCTTTACAGACACTTTTCCTGCCTTGTTGTTGAACTTCAACCCTGCCATCCAGCTCATGTCTTGTGACGGCTTATAATGACAGCTATTAAAGAAGCAGATGAAATTTTCTACTTTGGTGCCGTAATCAAAGTGAAGGTCACCACAGTCACCTAGACCGGGCAGATAGTACAGCCGATTCTGAGGTTTAAACATCATAGCGTAATCTCTGAAAACAGAACACCAGTACATCTTTTGAAATTTCTCCATTTATTTGACTAGCAAATCAAGGACTAGGGAAAAAATGAAATTCTACAAATGCCTTGAGGGCAAGCTGCTCTAGAAAGTGTTTAAAGCTTCTCTCACGGTCATTTTTTATGAGAAACTGATAGTCAATACCTTTATCATAATGGGACTGATGTAAGCATGCAAGCTCCAAGGTTCTGCCCACAGTAAATTTCAGAGGTGGAACTACCTACTCAGAGTGCTGAGAAATTGTCATCATTGCTTCAAAAGGGACCCAAGGCTAAAGAGAGTATAGTGGCAACTTAAGGTTTGTGCTGTCTTATTGGATTTAGGGATAGAGGTTGTTCTTTTCTGAAAATAAAACATTGAAAACCTAAAAATGAAATCTTATAGAAAGTAATTGATTTTCTCAAGGGAATCCTCTTTCCATTTAGCATGTTTTTAACTTTGCCGCCTGTTTTCTTTTCCATGGACTGTCTCCTAGGTTTGGACAAACCCAACCATATGTATCTTCAGATATTTTCTGTGCATCAATCTTGGTATTTTCCTCAATAAAAGTAGCATGGTTGCCGTCTTAGGCATGACTATATATCTGTTTGTCTTCTTTTCCTCTTGCTGAAAGAGATTTACGTGAGCTATTTGTTTTGTGGAGGAAGAGAAAATGATTAATCTCAAATGATTTTCTTATAAGGTATATATAAATGTTACGTATTTGCTAGTGTTTGTCACAATTAAAACAAATATATATATTTATTTTGGATCAAAACTCTTGTTGCAAAATGTTGTGTGCCCACCCATGCAAGTTCCAATCATATAAGCTCCAGTAATTTTTCAGCATAAAATAAATAAATACTTTATTTAAATGTAGTCAAAACTTCATTTATAAAATAGAGTTATAAAATACAGTCTCTCAGGTAAAAGTAGTCTGAAAAAAACACTATTTACACAATATGAAGTAATTTAGAGCACTGTAGAGACTGATTTCAACATGTCTTAATTATTTTCCCTGTTTCCATATGCACTCTTTTTTTTGCTAATCATGTGGTAATAGTATAACCGTTGTTAATCATCTTTAGTCATATTCCATTGCCTTCTCATCCACCAGTAGAAGCATAAACTGACCATGAATACATCTTCATTTAAGTTACAGAGAGTTTTTTTAGTAAGTATTCTAATACAAGCAATTCTCAGTTTCTCTAGGAAAGAGGAGAAGGACCCCAAAATAGATTGTGATCATTTGGACAGGAAAAACAAAATCCTTCCCTGAAGAATGTGTTATTTCAACAGTATTCTGTCTTACTGTCATCCAAATCCCTTAACCTATGCACTTTAAGTTTGGGAAACAAGTAAAATAATTCTATGTTTCACATTTCTGAGTATAGAAAATAAAACTTATGTAGTGTTAACGCAAAGTTATTTCCAGCATTGTAATATTTTGTAGAGCTCTAGGTTCCTGTGGTGGTAGGCTCATTTGTACGTTTCCTTTGCATAAAACATATTCTTTTTTCTAGAATGATTCTCCAAAGAACTGATGACAAGTTTTTAGATAATGTCACTGGCTGAAATTCAACAGAAAAAGAAAAAAAAAAACAAAGCTAAACAAAACAAAAACCAAATCTTATTTAGAACAGATGCCAAGTCCTGTAATGGTGAATCTCTCCCCACTCTAGGTTAGAAGGATGCTTTTTAATCAAATATCTTTCAAACAGCTGCCTTGTTTTACTGAGAAATAATACTATACCTAGAATTCAAATTTGATATCTATTACTGGAGATTGATGATTATCACAGCAATGGCTACCTGTTTTTACAACAGAAAATTCAAAAGCAGTTGCACAAAGATTTGTGTGTTAATTTTTCTTCACTATGACAAAATACCTGAAAAGAAGATTAAAGTTATGGAAGATTTTACTTTTATTCACCATTTCAGAGTCTCAGTCCATCATGATTAAGAGGAAGGATTAAAGCAGAGCAGCTCATCTATCGGTATCTTGGTATTTCTCAAACTAGTTAATATTGTAGTATTGTAGTCAAGACTAACCATCACACACATAGGCTCTATTGTGTCATGCATGTTTTCTGTTCAAGGATTTTGGTGGTCAAAATTGGTTCATGACTAAATTATACTAGAAAAGTCATTCTTTATTTTCTCTTTTCTAAGGGCCTCCTCCCCAGTGGTTACCATAGTACTATAGTGAGATGCATATTTTTATATTTGTGCTTGATAATACATATAAACCCATATAGTTTTTCCTCAAAATGTCTGAGTTTTACTCTTTGAAGGTCTGATTGTATTTTCCCTAGTATAATCTCCACATGACAATTCATGTTTGTTTATGTATTGTGTTATTATTCCCTCTAAAGTAAAGCACCTCTATTAAAATAAAGCAACAAGTTAATCACTTAAAGGACCACCCACTGCGACATTTTCCTTTCATACCTATTCTTCTTAACATATCCAAATGTGTCTGTGATGAAGCAGCAATGTACTTTTTTAAAAAAAGAATATATTTTACCTGCATTTCAGTTTTTCATTTGACACTAATATGTGACATCATAATAGCTTATGTTTATCAATAATTCCCTAACATAAACTTGCAAACTGTGTTTAATACAGTGAAGAAAGTATTTAACCTTTTATAAGTATCTAAGAAAGAAAAAATAGTCTAAAATGTCAGAATATTTGAATGTAGAATATAAAATCTAACCAAGTAGGTGATACTAAGAAGTACCTGAGTATAGAATTTCAAGTGCATTTAAACTGTCCAGGATTATTGAGCCAAGTAGGGTTCAGGATGTAATGTGACTAAATCCAATTGTACAACACAGGATGAATGATGAGTGTGATCAGCTGAAGGTGCATGCATTAAATACTAGATTTAGAGCATCCCTTTACTGAAATACTATCAGTATTTCACTGTTACTATGTAGGTGAAAAAGTAGACTAATCATTGTAGATCTTTGCTTCCTATTTCCCATGCCTCTGGAGGAGATGAAATTCCTTTTTCCTAATCTTAGCTCTTAAACTGACCCTTTGGCCAGATCTAGGATTAAATTAAGTACAAGTATTAATTACCAAGATATAAAGCATGCAAAATTTCCATGTACTTGGGAACTTCCATTAGGAAGAAGGGCAAAGGATTGGGCAAAGCAAGATACTCTCATAATTTTTAGGAATAGAAAATAAATAATAGCAGCCAAGCAAAAGAACAACTGAGGAGACACAGCTGTGAAATGCCAGTACATAGGAAGATTTTCATGGAACCAGACCACTTTGCAGATTCCTAAGTGCATGGCTGGTATGGGACATGGCCTTGAGCTGATAGAAGGTGTTTCGGTAAAGTAGGATTTATGTCCTGCTTCAGGCAGGTAAATAAAAGGAATTGAACATCCCTCTGCATTTTAATCTTCTTTAGCTTTAAAATCCTGAGTATTGAAGGGAGTCATATTATGATTTCCAGTAGATATAAACTCTATAAATTGAATTCATTGTAAGTATTTTATTTATCTCAAGGTACTGTGCTTTACTTGATTTTGCTCATACCACATTGCTCATGTTATTCTATTAAAGCAAGCCCCAAACCATTTCCATTAGTAGAGTGAGAAATTGAAATATAAGCTCCTCATCCTGACAAATACAAGGTATTGCCTGATTACATAATTATTACAGATTAATCTTCCAAAAGCAAGATAAGTCAAGAGTAAAACTCTTAATAATATTTGTAATTTTTATTATTTGTGTCTTTAACTAATTTGATCAATTTTTAATTTAATTTTCTTCATGCATGTAATCAATGCAAAGTTCCAAACTGATGCATGAAAGGATAACTTTCAAAAGTTCTAATAGTATGCTAATGTTTTTCCATATAACAATGTTGGTTATTTCCATAGTTCTATCGAAATGGTAATAAAGAAACCCACAGACTGAACCTAGAGCAAATATGTAGGTGTTTGGCAGTTATACAGAAGGAATTTTACTAAAGTTGTAGTCATTACACAAATAAGCAATTTTTTATTAAGACAGATGAGATTAATTGTCTAATTAAACAGTTGTTAAAGCTTCTACTTATTCGTATTGTTCCAGTCTTTGAAATATTCCCACAGTGTGAGGGATTTTGTGATTATTTCTGATAAAGGTATATTTATTCACATTAATATTTGAGCCCTGCCAGTTTGTGAAAACCTCTAATATATTTCTCTAAGATTTATATCACTTTTAATGGTAAATTGCATTTGATTAAACTTCAAAGAAGTACTAAGAGCATGGTCATCTTCACTGAGCTATACTAAACTACAAGGTACTTCACACTCCAAAAAGTTAATCATACAAAAACTTTTTAAAATAATATAAACATATATCACAATTATTGTTCTTTTTGTGACTATTTCCCTGGCAACAAGCTATATTCCTTAAGGTGAAGTAAAATATGCAGTTTGTACAACAGATAAACATTTATATCTGTAGTGTGCCCGGGACAAGCATTCTTCTTCATGGAAGATCATGGGGACCTGCTTTATTGCATTAGTACTTCATTATCTAAAATCATTTTTGTGATGTTCTCCATTAAAATATCCATGCATTCCAAATAATTGGTAAAAGAAGAACAATTCTGATACTATGAGTTTAAAGTCAGAATACATATATCCCTTTTTCTGGAATATGCGCAATCACCTTTCAAAAGAACATTTTTTTAATGTTTTATATCTGTGTATACCATGGTATACATGTGGAAGTCAGAGAACAACATTATGTGTCAGTTTATCTTCACTATTCACGTTGTCTAACGCAAGATATCCCAATATTCTCTGATTAATATACCAGTTTAGCTGGCCCACAGTCATCCAGGGGTTTTGATCTCTATGGCTCCCATATCCCTGTAGGCATTCTGGAGCTGCAATGCTACCAGGCTACAGTATCCAAATTTATTTGGATACTTGTCAAGAATCTGAACTCAGATTCTCATGATTACTCAGCAAGTCCCTTAGCCACTGAGCCATCATACCAGTCAGTTTTTATACATACATACATATATATATATATATATATTCCTTTGAAGAGATTATAGAGATTGTTCTCATGATTACTCAGCAAGTCCCTTAGCCACTGAGCCATAATACCAGTCACTTTTTATACATATATATAATATATATATTATATATATTCCTTTGAAGAGATCATAGAGATTGTAGGCCAGCAGCATAGACAGAGTATAACAGTATTACTTCCAATATCCCTTTAACTATTCTAAGAAAGTGACTATTTCATCTCCAGTATTAAATACTTTATATTAATATTTTGTATTAACACTTTATAATATGTGTACTCATTCCTTCAGGAATAGCCTTGCTCTTTAGTTTAAAGATAAACATAATAGCATTCTGTAAATTAGGTGTTCGAATAATGAAATGTAGGATGAAGACACATAATTTCTGTTAAGCCAATGAAACTTAGATTTCAGAGCTTTATACCTTTATGGGACATTCTAAGATCGATGGAAAAACTAAAGCAATGTACTCAAAACTGGCATGCTATTTTACAATTGAGAAAATCAGTAAGGCAAGCATAACAACCTCTGTAGGTAAACTTCAATTATATTCTTGCAAATATATAATTTTTGTAGTTGTATCTCTTCTATTTCCTTATTACCTTTGTCACATTTGTCTTTCTTCACACTTATTTGCCTATATATTTAATGCTTACAGATGGTCAATGGAGAGTTTCAGATTTGTCCTAAGGTAAGAGACTTATAATATATTTGGTTTAATGTGATTTATTATTACGTTTTACAATCATTTTCACATAGATGAGTTGCTATCAATTGTTCCTGTGGATCAAATGTTCCTTGTGAACTCTATCTCATGGACATTGGGCTAACTTACCAGGTAGCAACATGAAATAGGACAAAGTGGTCTATGGCAACACATGCCCTTGACAGTACTAGTAAAGTTATGTGGATAGTAAGGGGGGAAATGACATAAAAATATTAGAATATAGGAATTTATGTGGTCAAATGATTGCTACATATTAATATCTCAATAAATATCTTTGAGATCTATAAAAACTCAGTGCTTCAATAAAAACAGCATGGAAAACAATTTGTCCTTCAATAATTTACACACAAGTAAAAAAAGATGAAATACGTTGAAACCTTATAGCTCACAGGTTCACTTTTCACTTATGCAACATATACTCAACAATCCTAAATATTCATCTATTATGAAAATTGTGTCATGAGGCTTTAAGAGGCCCTCAAATTCATAATGCAAAACTAATTTTCTTTTTTTAATTTTTGCTGAAAATAGTTTTTCATACAATACATCTCAACCACAGTTTCCCCTCCCTTAATTCCTCCAAGATCCCTCCACACACACTACCTTTTCCCCTAGATTCACCTCCTCTCTATTTCCCTTCATAACAAAACAGGCTGTCCAAGAGAAGACAGCCAAACACAACGATCTTCCTTCTATGGCTTTTGGATAAAATTTTCATCTTTGTACAAATTTTTCTTAAATTTTGAAACACGCACACACACACACATGAGTTTGCTACAGGGGTAGAAAATGAGAGCCAATGTTTTATTTGTAAATTCCTTTTTTATTATTAATAAATTTTTTAGTCATTTTGCATACCAACCACAGATACCCCTCTCCTCCCTTCTCCTGCCCCCCAGGCTTCCTCCCCAACCCACCCCCCATTTCCACTTCCTCCAAGGCAAGGTCTCATGGGTAGTCAGCAGAGCCTGGTACATTCACTTGAGGCAGGTCCAATCCCCTATGCTCTGCACCAAGGTTATATAAGATGTCCCACCATAGGTACTGGGCTCCCAAAAGCCTGCTCATGCACCAGGGATGGATCCTGATCCCACTGCCAGGGGAGCCCTTAAGCAGGTCAAGCTGCTCAAGTGTTTTGCCTATGCAAAGGGCCTAGTCCAGTCCTATGGAGACTCCACAGGTATTGGTCCACAGTTCATTCCCCTCTTTCTGCTTGAATTACGGAACCAGTAAGCCACACAGACATTCTTTTAAGCACCATACTTAATCACTTTAATACACTGAAAGGTTCCATTTTATTGTTGAGTCTTTTATAAAAGCCAATCAAGCATTTAATACCCATCTAAATATTGTACAAAATGCCAAGAAGAATTTTCCTGAATTGAAAATTCTATGAACACTCAAGTTACCCCATTAGAGTACAAGTAATGTAACATTTGGAAACAGATAGGCAAATTTCTTTCATGACAGAATTTATATGTTAAAATGGTTTAAATTAAAGAAATAACTTCAGGAGTTTAGTACTGTTCATCTCTGCCAATTTCTCATGTTTGTGAAATTCCCAAGAGGTCCTTTAAATGGCAGTTCTGACAGCAAATGTTTCTAAAAGCCCCAAGGAGCCCTGGAAAGCCAGATCATGAAACATGCAGAGGATATTAAAACCTGGGAACTTTTAATATATTAGTATTACAAGCAGATTTTTTAAACTAGGTACTTTCTCTAAGATTGTTCTTCTGAATATAATCTACAAAATATTCAAACTGCCTACAGCAACCATGGCTGAAAGCATTTAAAGCAGACATGCAAGCAGTCAATGGTGGTTTACAAGGAAAAATCTCAAAGGAAAACCTGCCCATTATTCTCCTGAGAAAACTCAAGCCCGTGTAATGTTTATTGGATAGGACACAGAATTGCTGGTGTGTGTGTGTGTGTATGTGTGTGTGTGGGTGTGTGTGTGTCCATGTGCATGCACATTTATATGCATATATTTGTGTGTAAAATTTCTGTTTCCAATAGATCAAGAGCTAATTTCTCTCTGTGGCACTAGTGTGTGTCAAGTGTGGCAAACATTTGAAGCAAATAGCACAAAGGAATTGTCTGTACATTGACTGTCCTCTTACTTATTTTTGACACTTTATCCTACTGTTGCTTCCTCTTTTCTTTGTGAAACAGTTCCTAAATACGAGAGTGCTCACGACTTGTGAAAACTTTAAGAAATATAAGTGAGGAGGTTGAAGAAATGGCTCAGTGGAACCGAGTATAACACTATGGCAGAGGATCCATGCTTACTTCCCAGAACCTACATTAGGTATCTCAGAATTGTCTGTTACTCCAGCTGTAGAGATACCCATTGCCTCTGGATTCAGTGGGCACCTTCACTCACATGTAAATGCCCCTATAAACACATAAACTAATAAATCATTTTATAAAGCATAATAAGTGAATATTCATCAATCACCAAGCTTAAAATACAGGATGAATTATTCTACCTAAAATTCTGAATGCTTCTTCTCAAATAAATCCCCTGACAAATTGACAATTCCACATACTAATTTAATTTTCAAAGTTCCTTTCCTATTCTTTATGATTCTTCCACATATAATTAATCATTAAGTTTTTTGTGTTAGGCTTTGGTTTTGACAGTGATATAAATAAATTAATTCTGAATGTCTTCTTTCCAAGGATTGTATTATATAATATTAGTTAATACAGAATAGTGTATATACTTAATGGTATGGTGTGATATTTTGTATACACACACACACACACACACACACACACACACACACATATATATATATATATATATATTTGTTCCAGTTTCATTGTTTTGCTGTGATAAAACACTCTAACTAAAAGCAGCTTGGGGATGAAAGGCTATATTTGTCTTAAATTTCCATGACACAATCCATCATTGAAGGTCCTAAGGGCAGGAGGAACTTGGAGCAGAAACCTCTGTGGATGAATGATGCTTACTGGTTTGATTTCTTGTTAGCTCACTGGCTCATACTTAGTTAGTTTTCTCATACAGGAAATAGAACCTCCAAGAGCAGAATGGGCCCTTCCACATCAATTATCAATCAATATGGTTCCCTGGAGATATTCCCATAGGCCAAAATGATAAAAACTACTTACTTGATTTTCTCCCATGTGATCTAGGTGTATCAAGTTGAAATGTAATGGTAACTAAGACAAAAATATATTATGATAAAATTAGTATAAATAACATGTCAATTATCTCAAACATTTAAATTTAAATTTCCTTTTGTCATTGAGTACTTAAACCTTCTTTATTAGCTATTTTGAATTGTGCAGTTAATTATTGTCTCACATAGTAAACAGTACTATGTAACAGCATGTTACTCACTATGTTACCAACCTGTTATTAGCCTTCTTCCACCTATCCTTCTCAGCATCTGAAACCAAAATTCCCCTTTAATTCTATGAGACCAATTTTTAGTTTCCATATATGACTGAGAATATAGTTATTTTATGTTATATGTCAGACATATTTTTCTTAACATAATATCTACTGAATTGATCAATGTTGTTTTAAATGATTGGATTCATCCTTTTCTGTATCTTACTAGGCTGCTACCTTGTATATGTGTGTGACTACACAACGTGTGTACATAGCATCTCTTCTTTTCTTTGAAATGCCAGAAAAATTTATTAGAGTTTAAGAGAAAAACAATAGGGTGGGCAAGCTGTAAATCTTAGCAACTGTCAAAAAGGAAATGGAAACAAAGAAGAGAGAAAGGCATGTCTTTTGCAATGAAAGTTGGCAAGCAGCCAGATGGCAACAAGACAAAGTGCTTCAGAGGAAGAGTAAAATAGCCCAGAGTAACAGGAAAAGCAGATATAACTTTTGGCTAGTGTAGCTGAAGTTCTCTCCAGTCCTGCCTGGCCCACAGTCAGGACAAATCTCTCTCACCTGACAGTCCCACAGCTACTCACACCCCAACAAGTAAACACAGAGACTTATATTGCTTACAAACTGTTTGGCTATGGCAGGCTTCTTGTTATCTAGTTCTTCTATCTTAAATTAACCCATTTCTATAAATCTATACCTTGGCACATGACTTGTGGCTTACCAGTATCTTACATGTTGGTATTCATGGTGGCGGCTGGCAGCGTCTCCTGACTCAGCCTTCCTGTTCCCAGTATTCTCTTCTCTGCTTGTCTTGCCTATACTTCCTGCCTGGCTACTGACCAATCAGCATTTTATTTATACAGAGCATATCCACAACACTTCCCCTTTACTTTTTTTTTCAAAAAGGAAGGTTTCAACTTTCACATGGTAAAATTACAGATAACAAAACAATTATCAAGCAAGAATTACAGTTACAATATCTAGTCTATTTATAATATCTAGTCTATTTGTATTCTCTCTTATATTTGTGAGTCTAAGGTTTCATATCTAACTTATCTCTTATCATAACTAAGGAAAATTATAACTATCTAGTCTTCAATTACATCAAAGACCTCAGAAGGATATACTATTACCTGAGAAATGGGAGAAGGGTGCAAGCAACTTTTGGGAGTCTTGCGAGAGTACACAGAGACAGCTGGCAGCCTGGACAGTCATCCAAAGTTCCTTTGTAAAGTTGGGGCATCTGTCTTCAGCCCACAGGCCTAGAGTCTCTCAGTCACCTCTCTCTGTGTTCTGTAGAATGTCTGGCAGTTTCCTCTGCAAAGCAGGAACCTGAAGGACCATTTTTCCAAGCAAAGTTTAGTGGTCACCTTCCTATGGGTCCTGCATGTCCAGTCAATCAAGCAGTCCAAGCAAGAACAGTTTCTTGTCCAAATGGCTATTTTTGCCAAGAAGAAGATAAACTCCCTATGGAGTGTCTTCGTTGTCCATCCTCTTCTCTGAAGTCAATTGGTGCTACCAGGAGCAGACATGTCTCACTGTCCAGAAAGTCTAAATTTTTAAAACATTTAAAGTGCCATATTCTGTAGGTCTTTGAAGTGTTTGAAGATTACCTATCTATCTGAAATATATCTATGTATACCTAGAAAACTTAACTAACATGCTACAAGTTTGACTATCATAGAAGACTAATTATTAATCTGTATTTCTTAATTATCCATTACAATCTAAATGAGTTACATAAACATAATACCTCAAACAAGAGGAAAAATACATATACAGTATAATAAAATTAACTTTAAATGTGTATCAATAAACTAAAATCTATACCAATGTAAAACATTTCAAACGAGTCATTGCTCTTTAAAAGTAGGTTCAGCAATCTACCCTTTTATCCTATCATTATCTATACTATCCCTTTTTTTTTAGAAAGAGATTGCATTTACAAAAAAAATTGGTTTTTTTCTGTCCCACACCAGAGGACTCTTCTAATGTGGGACAAAAGAATCTTTCAACTTTTTTTTTGGCAATATACTTGGGTTTAGAGAAGGAGTGAGCCAATTCCATCTCCAAAGCCAACTTGGTATGTTTGGGAATTTGGGCATAGATTCTCTTACTACTTCCTGCTGGAGGCGGGTGCTGTATCTTATGGGGACACAAAGAAAATTTATGCTTATGGGGTAGTCCATGAGTCTGTATTGTCTGAGCCAGTTGCCTTGAAACTGTTCTGGATGTTGGATCATCTGGGCCATGGTGTCATCAGAGAACGTTAAGGGGGTCTTGGCTGGTCAAACCTGATGTATCTTAATCTGGAACAAATCCATAGCCTCTGGCTTTCTGTGGAAACAAAAGCAGAGCCTCCTTTCCAAAGCAACATATCCTTATATCCAAAATTTGAAGTCAAGATACCTTTAAAATATACATATTTGTTTAACTCAGCAGCCTTTATAATCAAATGTCTCTCTGCAGTTAAAAATCCTAAAGACAACACAATCCAGATTCTCTGTGTGATATTCATCTTTACGTGGCTTATTTTTATACTACCTTTACTGTCTCTTTAAAGACTTTATTTTTCAAAACTATTTCTTTATATACCTGTATATATTCCTTTTTCTCCCTCTTCCAAGCCTATGTACAATTTTACACACATTGTAAAGCATTTAAAGTCTTGTTCCATCTGAATCTGTCTTATTGTGAATCTATTATTTTAAACTGCAGCATTACTAGGGCTAAAATAGCAGCTTTTGCTGGTGGCTCTGCCCACCTCAGCTTCCCAACATGGTGGTGGTATGTTTTTTCTATCTTAAATTAACCCATTTCTATAAATCTATACCTTGCCACATGGCTTGTGGCTTACCAGTATCTTATATGTTGGTATTCATGGCGGCGGCTGGCAGCGTCTCCTGACTCAGCCTTCCTGTTCCCAGGATTCTTTTCTCTGCTTGTCTCGCCTATACTTCCTGCCTGGCTACTGGCAAATCAGCATTTTATTTATAAAGAGTGATATCCCCAACAGGCTAACATCTTGAAAGAACAGAAGATAGGATAGAGGAAATGTTAGGACTTCATTCCCTTAGAAATGCAGTCAGGCTGCATTGTAGTGGTTCACCATAATGCATCAGGTAACAAACTATAAGCATCTCTTCTGAGAAGAAGCTTCTGGGAAGGAAACGTCCATTAACTTACCAGAGGAATCTTCATTCATTTCATCTTGTTTTTTGAGTGACTTGGGATCCCAGGTCCTCAACCAGGGCTAGAAATGGTGCTTAGAACAAAACTCAAGTACTTTCACTTTTTGATAATTTAAATCCCAAAGAATTGCAAAGCTGGAATTTACATTTCTAGTGATAACAGGAAAATGGGAGATGGAGTCCAAAACTTCAATAGACTGAGACTTCTTTAGCTTTCCTACTCTCTGAAATCTGGAAGAACTATTTAAAAACCAGGCCAAAGAGCACAGCCCCAAACACTTGTAACATTTCTGGCCTCCAGCCAAGATAGCATCACCTATTATTTATCTACTCATAAGTTAATATACAGCACAGTCTTAACTACTGTGAATAGCATCGCATTAAACATGAGATTGCTGAGAGTTCCAGGACACTGAATGTACATACAGTAGTATAATTGCTGGATCAAATGATATTTCTGTTTTTAGTGGGTTTTTAAGATCCTCTGTATTGTTTTCCAAAATGATTATATTAGTTTATATTCTTATCAACAATGTACAACACTTTTTATTTTCTCCATGTGATAGTTAGCAATTTATCTTCAATTTCTTTTGATTATAAATCATTTCTTATACCCTTGTCAGACATTTGCCTATCTAATTTGAAGAAATACACATTTTATTAGATTATTCTTTTGGTAATTAAGGTGTTTGATTGCCTTATACATTCTGAAAATATTGTCTCCCACTCTTCATGTTGTCTTGATTCTATTGATTCTATGTTTTTCTGAACAGGTCTTCAGTTAACTTGTTCATTTCATTCAGTATAAGCCATTGAGATTCTGATGTTAGGCCCCATTCTTCTTTTATTGTATATAGTATATCTGCAAAGTATTTTTCTAGTATTTGAACCAACAGTATTGTGTTAGCTCAATTGATAAATGGTCTTATTAATAAAAAAAACCCAGAGCCAGATATTGTGGTTAAAAACCTAAAAGGTCAGAGGAATAGGAAAAGCCATGCCAACCTCACCTTACAAGCCCTTGGTCTTCAAAGACACCTACTTCCTGTATATGCCTATATGTCTTTCTTTTCTGCATCTCACTTCCTCTCTCCACCCAGCTACATCATTTCCTGTCTGTCTGTACAGACCTCCCGACCTCTATGGTTAGTGCTGGGATTAAAGGCATGTGTTACCATGACTGGCTGTGTTCCCCAGGGTGGCCTTGAACTCAGAGATCTGGAGGATCTCTGCCTCCCGAATGCTAGGATAAAAGCATGTGCCTGCCTTCTATGTTTACTACAGTGGCTGGCTTTTTCCTCTGATCATCAGATAAGCTTTATTAGGGTAAACAATATTTGGGGAACACAATGTATCACCACTGTATTAGAATTTCTTAGTTGTTTGTTAAACAAGATAAATCTATACTACTATCATTATGGAAGCACAGAATCAGAAATTCGTATTTCGCAAGATCTTCAAAATCTTAATCTGTCTGTTAAAATTTAAGTGGCATTTCACTAATTATAGTGTAATAAGTGAACTATACTGTTAATATATCTAGTTAGCAAATTAAATAATATTGCTAATTGCTGCTTTCCAATTTATGAAATTTAGATAAGTTATTACCTCTTTGCTTTAATATTCTTTAAGCTATTCAACAGATATAGATTGTGTAGCTGGAGGATTTTCTCTCCAGGTCCTGCCAAGCCCCGGCAGTCCCAACAGCCCACTTATAAAATAAACACACAGACACTTATATTATTTAAACTGTTTGGCCTAATGGCTCAGGCTTCTAGCTATCTAGTTCTTACATCTTAAATTAATCTATTTCTATAAATCTATACCTTGCCACGTGGCTCGTGGCTTACTGGCATCTTTACATGCTGCTTGTCATGGCGGCGGCTGGCAGTGTCTCCTCCCTCAGCCTTCCACTTCCCAGAATTCTCTCAATTCTCCTCTCTGTTAGTCCCGCCTATACTTCCTGCCTGGCCACTGGCTAATCAGTGTTTTATTTATTGACCAATCAGAGCAATTTGACATACAGACTATCCCATAGCAAGATTGTATGATGATTTTGACACAAAACACAGCTCTCAATACAAAGGGAATAGGAATTATTTCTAGAGCCTATTTGAGCAACAATGGCCTGGTAACACAGATTTTAGGTACCCCAAATTCCATATTATAACATGGAAGCAGCATTACAAAGTTTTCACAGTGGTTCCATAAATTAATGCAAATTTAAAGTACATTTATGGGTACAATAGAGATACAATTATAGCAATATGGGAGTATAGGAATCTCTCTTATAGGCCTCATAATACATGATGATATTTTTAGCTTCTGGGTTTGTGGAAGTTAGCTGTCTGGTAAAGTAAGAGGTTCCAAATGGATTTTTATCTATTTATTTTTAGGATGTTAGTTCCAACACAGAAGTGGGTCAGGAATGGCTATTCTGGAGGCAAAAGATAGGCCAAAATAAGAGAATGCACATTGGGGCCTGCAATATTCCAACCACTTCAAAACATTGCGGCTTTTATAGACATGTATTCTTTCTAGGACTTTTCCTTGACAAGTACTACATGACAAGAATTTGAGGAAAAAGAAACAGAAAATTGATTGTGGTGGTTTGAATGAAATATCCTCCTTAAGTCTCAAGCATTTGAATATGTGGTCCCCAGTTGTTGGCTACTTAGGAAAGATAAGTTGTGGCCCAGTTGGAGGAGATTTCACTGGTGACAGGCTGTCAGGTTTTAAAAGCCCCATTCTATTCCCCACTCTGCACCATCTCTGGTTCCTGTTTGTAGACTGGGATGGGAACTCTCAGTTGAGTCTATAGCACCATGCCTTCCTGTCTTTGCCATGCTTTCTGCTATGATGGTCATGGACTTCTAGCTTTCTGGAACTGTAAATAGCCACTACTAAACACTTTGTTCTATAAGTTGCCTTGGTCATGGTGTTTCCATCACAGCAATGGAAGAATAACTAAGGCATCAATCTTGTTGGAATGTTGCTTCAATTCTGCTGTTACATGGAGGATGCTGGGGATGAAACCCAGATTCTTGAACTTGAGGGTCAAACTGCTGTAAATGTAATGGTCTTATTAAATAAGAAACGTAGAGTCAAATGCAGAATTAAAAGCCCAAGAGGTCATAGCAGTAGCTAAAAGCTGAGACTAAAACCACCTTCTTATCCCTCGCTGCTGCCGTCCTTCCCCTCAGAAAGAGACCTATTTCTTGTGTGTCTGTCTTTTTATTGACTTTCTGTTCTGCCTTCTCATTGGTTGTGAACCCAACCACATGACCTCCTCATCACTGCCTGTCTATATAGACCTCTAGGTCTCTATGGTTGGTATTGAGATTAAAGGCCTGTGTCTGCATACTGGCTGTATCCTAGAACACACAGAGATCTGCCTGTCATGTGATTGGGATTAAGGGTGTGTGCCACCACTGCCAGACTTCTGCTATGGCTTGCTATTAGCTCTGACCCCCAGGCACTTTTTAATCTATTAACATGCAAATAAAATCACATTTCAACACAAATAAAATATCACCATATATTGCTTTACCAGTGAGCTATCTCCATGCATATATTCTAAGTAAAGTGTTTTAGTTACTTGTATAATCACTGTTATAAAATATCTGAAAGTACCTGATAGGAGGAATGATCTATATGGGTTCATGGTTTGGGATATATGGTACATGACACTTGCTTATTAGATGACAGAGATCTATGGATGTATGTCTGTCATATAGATCCCAAGAGTTTCACTACCACCCAAAACAGTGCTACTATGTGGAGAAAAATTATCCCTTTTGGGGGACATTTTATTCTCATTGGAAAAGAGAATGCTCTTTTTTATGACAAACATATTTTAATACAAAGTGATGATCATTAGCTGTGGACCAGTTTGTATGCTCCACATTCATATATTAAAAATCTTAGCTTCAAGCTAAACAACTACAACATATATGAAGGGGGCATAAAGCAGAGCCATGCTGACCTCATTATTGCCATTTTTGTTTCTGTGAGACCCTACAAGCCCTGATTTATTGATTCTGTGGGCAGTGTTTCTCTGGTGTCCTGGAACCCTTTGGCTCCTACAATCCTCCCTCCCTCTCTTCTGTGGGGTTCCCCAGCTCCCTCTAATATTGGGCTGTGGGGATCTGCATATGTTCCCATCAGCTACTGAAGGGAGCTTCTTTGACGACAATTGGACTAGGCACCAATCTATGAACTCCTAACAATGGGAGTAGGGTGTCTGTGATGCTTTTGCTTGGCTCATGGGACACTTTTCCTCCTATTAGGTTGCTTCATCTGGTCTTGATAAGAGGGTTTATGCCTAGTCTTATTGCATCTTTGTTATGCTGTGTTTGGTTGATACCTCTGAGAGGCTTGCTCTTTTTTTCTGAAGGGAAACAGAGGAGCAGTGGATTTGGGGAAGAGGGGTGGTTGGAGGGATGGGAGGAAGGGAGAGAGGGGAGGCTCTTGTCAAGATGATTTGTGTGAGAAAAGAATAAAGAAAAAGAAAAAAATTACTACCTTAATATGAGGCTTAATTTTGAGTTAGAGCTTTCAAAAGGAAACTAAGATAAAATAGAACAATTGAAATAATCTCCAATATGACTTTGTTTTGCTTATTATTGTTGGTGGGTGTGGAACACATTTCCTTGCAATTACTAGGAAGTGGTGTGCCAGATCACCAACCCCAACTCATAATTGCTCTTTTTATAAAAGAAAGAATATAAAACACAGAGACACCAGAGTATAACAATAGAAGAAAGGCCAGGTAGTCTGTGTGTAAGAAAATGTCCCAGGAGAGTACAGACTTCATGACACCTTAATCTTAGATTTCTAACTTCCAGAACTGTGGGAAAAATAATTGTTGCTTATCTCCGTTAGTCTGTGTTATTTTGTTATGACTGTCCAGGCAAAGGGATGCATTACATTAAGCAAAACAAGCCAACCTCAGAAAGAAAATACTACATTTTTTCTCATGTATAAAACATAGATTTAAATTTGTGTAACAGTCTATGGCTATGGCCAACCATCCTGAGACATGTGTGTGTGTGTGTGTGTGTGTGTGTGTTTGATGTGTGTAGATATTGTCTTGATATAATAGTCTGACTAAAAGACACTTTTGGAGGAAAGTGTTTATTTCATAATCAGGTAACAATTTATTATGGATGGAAATCAGAGCAGTTACTCAAGGCAGGAATATAAACCAAAAAATGCAAAAACTTCTCTTTGCTGACTCATTTTCTGTATTTGGTATTAAAGTATATGAAAAGGAAAAAAATTAAGGTTGGATAAATGGTCATGGAATTCATGTGACAAGACAACAAGTGGAGGGACTATTTGAGGGAATAATTAAGACTAGCCACAGAGAAGCAGGGGTACATAGATAGAAAAGAGTGGAATGAATAATAACGAGGCATACTGACTGTATATGAAAACACCACAATGAAACTTAATGCTTGGTATCCAAATTCAAAAGATTAATAAAACCAGACTCAAGTAAAATGCATGGTGATATGAAGACAGAGTATGAATATAGTTTAAATAGAGTCACCTGGTTTTGCTGCATTGATAAGGTATCATTGACAGCACACTTAAAGCATATAAAAAATTTCATGAGAATAGGTCTATAAAACATTCCAATAACAGGAAAGAGACATCTGAGTAATGCATCTGAGGCATTATTCAGGTAAGGCATCTGAGTAATGAAAGTGTGATTAATACTTTTACAGAAAATTGATGATGTTTGTGTAGCTACAAGGAGTAAAAGAGCAGTAGCAGATGAATCCAGAGTGTTTAGAGTGCATTGATTTTTAAATAGAAATATGTAAATTTTGCCCTGCTGGACCATGATAGGACATATATTTTATACATTTTTTTAGTTCTCTCCCAAAGATAAACATATATGGAACAAGTAGAGACACAACAGCAAGTTCTAGCATTCTAATGATTGATAAGCGCATACACATAGGGCCAGCATGATGCTGCAACAGGTAGACATTTGTGTTTAAGCCTGAAGCCCTAAATCTGATCCCCAGAACCCACATGGCTGAAGAACAGAATTTGATCCTGCAACCTGTTCTCTTGCTTCCCATGTTCCTTCTATCCCCCAAATAAATAAAGGAGTGTAATAAAATAATTGTCAAAAGAATGTACCAGTAAAGTTTTGTTATTAAATTAACTATCCCTTGGTAATTTTTTTGCAAATTTATACATCATAGTGTTTAGTTTTCTTTTTAAAAACCTCACTCCTAATTATGTATATACAAGTATCTGGGTGGGTGACTATACACATGACTGTTGTGCTTGCAGAAGTCAGAGGAAGACATCAGATCCCCTAGATTTACAGTTACAGGTTGTTGTGATTTTCCCAATGTGAGTACTGGAAACTGAATTCAGATCTTCAGAAAGAGCAGTATAAGCTCTTAACCACTAAGCTACATTCAGTTTTCTTATACTGACTTAATATAAGATCAATTAATTTTATTATATAATTAGGTCTTTTGTCAGTGTTATGAAGCCTTCCAAATACTATGTGGATATAAAGTTATTTTTCCTTTAGCATTTAAATTGTAATTTTGTAGACACTTTTGCTTATGTCATATAAAACTGAACTATGTGATACTAAGTGCAGAAATTATTTTACTTTGTTTTCCACATAGAAGACTAATTGTTGGCAACATTTGTCAAATAGTTTAGGTAGTATTCAACCACAATATGAAACATCATAAGTAAAACTTAAAATTTATATCTATCTATCTATCTATCTATCTATCTATCTATCTATCTATCTATCT
>CABHPH010120410.1:38882-52161 GCA_902168325.1 Peromyscus nudipes
TCTATCTATCTATCTATCTATCTATCTATCTATCTATCTATCTATCTTTCTATCTAGCTATCTATTTATTTGTTTGTTTTAAAAGAAGGTCTCAATATTTAGTTCTGACTAGGCTATAATTTATTATGAAAACCAGGGTGGCTTCAAACTAACAACCACCTGCTTCTGCCTCCCAAATGTCGGGATTAATGGTATGCACCATCATCTAAAAATATGGATATTCTTGATCTATTAGAGTTTTAAAGAAAAATAACTGGGCAGCCAAGCATAAAATCTTGATAGACTCATGAAGGAAGAGAGATAGCTGTGTATTTGGTGATGTAGGATAACAAATCTGAGGCATTGAGGAAGGAAAGACACAGCTTTACAGAATGAGGAAGCACACAATGCCAGGAAAAGCATCCTTAGACTTTGGCTAGTATATCATTAGTGGGATAATTAGACCCTCTTTCCTAGCATGTCTTCTAGTGAAGCAGTTTTCCTGGGCACTGGATTCCTAACAACGTGATTGACAGGCTCAGCTGGATTAACTACTTACAGGACACCACACATCATTAAGAGACATCAGAGCAGGAATTTAAGCAATAATGTGAAGGACAACCTATGGAAGAATGCTGCTTATAGGCTCACCCTTTGGCTTTCTCTGCTCTCACAGTCTTTATGAATATACATTTTAAGTCTCTATTTCTAGTATGTCATGTTTCTGTCTTTGCTGTTATAACTATGTTTGTCATTCATTTTTTCTGTATCCTTTTCAATATCCACATTCCAATTTTTCCTATCATTGTCTTTTTAGAAGAGATTTTCACATCATATACCATATCTGTTACCAAATACCATCTAATCCATTTTAACACAGTACATCATAGTCATAAGTGACCAAGATCAAGTGGTATATATGTAAGCTTTGCATTAAAATCTAAAACCTTTGGGGTTAGAGATCCAGTTCAGTAGTACAGTGCTGGCCAGCATGCGTGAACCCCTGGTTCAACCTCAATCTCCAGCATGACAAAAAAATGAATCTAAAATGTATGAAAGATTGATTCTGTTACTAACTAGTTACCATCAAGTTTCCATTGTAGTGTTATTTGTAGCAATAATCTTCCTTCTTCTCCTTTCTCCTCTAAGTCTTCTTTAGCATCATAATACAATTAATTGAACAGAAACAGAATTTGTTGAGTTTTATTTTTCATTTACTTAGTGAAACTGATAGATAAACATACAGATATATATAATATATATATATATATAGAGAGAGAGAGAGAGAGAGAGATGATAGACAGACAGACAGACAGACAGATAGACAGACAGTTGGCTTCAGCCCAGGCCAGGCTACAACTCCAAATCTAGCCAAAGATTGCAGTTTGTTGAGCCATTATTTCTGAGGGATCTTCGCCACCATCTGCAAGGGGGGAGGGAACAGAAATGAATGAGCAGGTCCGGCAGCTTGTGAGTTGGCAGAGACAGATCTCCAGGGAGATGGCTAAGTGTTACAACTCTACTTTATTCCAGGAAGAACGGGGGGATATAAAGGCTGGGAACTGTGGCAGGAGTATCACGTAATTTCCATTAAGAGGAATGCTTCTATCATAAGGATCATAGTATGTGCAGCAAGGGAGACTTCTAGCAGGGATCTATGTCAGGGTTCAAGATAAAGATAAGTCAGGTATCTGGTTTTAGAGACAGGCATCTGGTTTATAGATAGCTTTCAGATAAGGTCAGTCCTCCAGGCCCAGGGACATCCTCCAGATAAGGCTAGGTAGAGAGCAGGAAGCTTTGCTGGGGAGGGCGGGAGTTTCCATATTGCCGAGCTTAGAGATAAAGCTGCTAGGGTATGGCAGACTGTGACCTCTACCAGCCAGCAAAAATCTCCCAACAAAAGATGAGCTTCCACTTCTGATCCTCCTGGTTCCACCCTCTGAATGCAGGGATTTCAGGCACTACTATGTCCAATTTACATGTTGCTGAATTAAATCAGAGGTGATCATCATGCAAGGCAAGGACTCAAACAGCTGAGCTACCACCACAGCCCAGTAGCTGTATCTTTGTCTAATCCAGTGGTTCTTAAACTTCCTAATGCTGTGACCCTTCGATACAGTTCTACTTGTGATGACCCCCAACTATAAAATTATTTTGCTGCTAGTTCATAACTAAATTTTGCTGCTGTTATGAATCATAATGTAAATATGTGTTATGCAGGATATCAGAAATGTGAAAAGATCATTCAATACCCAGAGGGATCATGACCTGTAGGTTGAGAATCACTGGTAATTCAACTTGCACTCAGAGAAGTACACAGCATTAACTACTTTCAGGTGTCAGAATTAAGGAATAGAGTGTTTAAGTGTGGGCCCCTATATTCTCAAAGCTGGGAAATACGAAAGTACTAAAATTTTGAAGGCTTTATTAATTGCAATGCTTTGTTTATTCTTTCTGAATTTCCTAACCTAGAAATAAATAACTTCACAAATACTACTTTATGTTCTGGTTTTGATGATCTTCATAAATATTTAACATGAAAATCCTAAAATACCAGGCATGAGAGATAATTCAGTACTGCTGTATTCTTTAAGGGACTAATAATGGCTGTGTATTCAAACAATAAGATTATTTTAAGCTATGTATTTTATATATATTACATATAATGATTGTTTCTGTTTATGCTTATTTGTTTTAACACAGAGGTTGTTATTTGCTTATTTTTGCTTTGTAAAGAAATCGTTCATGTTTGCCCATGCTTTGTAGAATGAACATTAAATCTAATAATAAATTAATCAAAATATAAATAGTACATGATTGAGTGAATTTTGAATTGTTAGCTAAACCTATATATAATGAATACAGACTGAAAAGCAAGTGCCAAAGAATGTAGAGTTGCACAATAAGGTTAAGCAAAGATTGCAATGTTGCTTCAGAATTACTTCCATGTAAGTGCAATCACTATATCCATGCTATAGATACTTGTACCTTGTTCTTTACCTATGAGATTTATTTCCAGAAATATCACTCACAGGACTAGTGAAGTGGTGCTGTGTTAAAGACACTTTCCACCAAGCCTGATAATGTAGCTGAAGTTTTCCTGGTCCTGCCTGGCTCCCGAGGCCCCGCAGTCCTGCAGCTGCTCAGACAAAAGTAAACATACAGAGGTTTATATTAATTTAAACTGCTCAGTCATTAGCTCAGGCCTACCACTGACTAGCTCTTGCACTTAAACTCAGCCCATTTTTGTTAATTTATGTTACCACATGTTTACCTGTGTGCCATTACATGCTGCTCCCTGGACAGCAGACTGTCATCTCCTCTCTCAGCCTTCTGCTGGAATTCAGATTTATCTGGTACATGAAATACTCTCACCGAATGTGAGGTCAAGCTGTAGGCCTTGTGTACATCCTACTTCACAAATGAGTTTGTCAGATACGCTAAGCCTATAGGCTGAAGATGATGTCCCAACATTGCATAGAAACCTCGGGTGACTGTCCAGGCAGATGGCTGTTTCAATCAACTCATATTTTTTTGGAAGTTGCTTGTTTGCACTTCCTGTTTTACCAGGTAAGGTTATTTCCTTCTTGGGTCTCTGAGGGAGTTGAAGATTAGATAGTTATAGTTATAGTTCAGAAAAGAAACTTGAAGAGGTGTGAAGTGTATAAATTTGAAGGACATTATAAGATAGTTCTTTGTTGGTAATACAAGTTAGGATAGAAAGTGAATCAGGTACATTTTGGACTTACCAAAATAGGATAGATAATGGAATATTTTCTCTGAATTTGTCAAATTCAAATGGACTAGACCTTGTTGACATATTTATTGCTTGTATATATTGTATATAGTTATTGTACTTATTATATATAGTTTTTCTAATATTAGTTATAAGTTTTTAAAATTTTTATTAGAAAAAAGGGGAAATGTGGTGATATTTTATTTGTGCTGAAATGTGGTGATACTTAAATTAATTGTTATGGGCTAGTTTAAAATATAAGAGCTAGCAAAAAGCTTGAACCATGGCAATACAGTTATAATTAATATAAACCTCTGTGTGTTTACTTGGGGGACACAAGTGGGTGAGATTTGTCCTGACGACCAGCAGGCCAGGACACAGGAAATCTTCAGGTTACAGATAAGTTGAGTTTGATTCCCAAGACTGTACACAGTTGAAGAAAAAAATTAACTTTTGCCAATTCTTTGATTTTTACATATACATGATGGCATGCACACTCACATGCATGTGCACACATACACACAAAAACACACACTAAATAAATAGATAAATAGGTGAATAAATTTAATTCTTTTATAAAAAGAAATATCACATAAGTGTTATTTCTAACATGTATTTTTTTTAGTTTAATACCTAAGAATTCAGGAAAAGGTATCTGAAGAGAGTCTTATAAAATAATGTATTTTTAATGTAATTAAAAATAAAACTCATGAATCTGTAAATAAATAGAATCAATGAGATATAGTTATGTATAGATTTACCTTTGTGTTCTATTGTTGTAAAAATACATATACATAAGATCTTCTGAAGAATTTGTTAACATAACTACTGAGGCTTAGAACTTCTGAGATCTGTCAACTACTCCCAAAGAGAGCTGAGAGTATTAAATTTGGAGCCAAAGCCCACAGAACAACAACAACAAAAAGGATGAAAAGACAATTTATGAAAGATAGAGAAAATGAGAGGATCTGTTAGAGTCAGGGAAGGAGGAAAACAACAGAATTATGTCATCTCTTATTTTGTATTCTAGTCAGTCCTTCAACAGATAGGAAGATATCTGTCTAGACTGTAGAAGGGGATATATTTCACAGAGCCCTTTTAAATGTTAAGATAATAAACAAACTATTTTACAGATATACACAGAAATCACATTTTATGAGCACTTCATATCCAATCAAGATGATACATAAAATTAATCATAACTATTTTAGGGATTGTCCACTTGGCTCCTATACTCATGCTCATTAACAAATTAATGATCAAATAAAGACACTATCAAGGCTACAGTTCTGTTAAACATAAATCTATTCTATTCAAATCTGCAATGAAATGTACTGACTGCTTTCAAATAGGAGAGTTTCTTATGTCATAATTTAAATAACCAACCACACTACAATGCAAGCTCAATATATTTCATGTGATAAGCAAAGAAAATGAATAGAAAACAAATATATATATATATATAAACTTTAAAATGTATTAAAAACTTTCACACTCAAAAATCAGTCTTCTTTTTATAACTGATCATTATTGATATTTACAAATACTTCTTCCATTGCTATAGTGTATTCTTTGCTCTTAATAAACACCTCAGCTGATTGTGGATATTCATCTAGTAGGAAAAACAAAACTTTTAGCTCCAACGTGTTTAGACCATTTATTATTTGTTTGTGTCAGCTTGAACAAGCCTGAGTCATCTGAGAAGAGAGAGTCTTGATTGAGAAACTGCCTCTATCATACTGACCTTTAAGAAAGCCTATGAGGCATTTTCTTGATTAATGTTTGATGTGATAGAGCCTAGCTTACAGTGAAAGGTGAACTCCCTGGACAATGGTCTTGGGGCATGGTAGAAAGCAAATTGAACAAGCCAGTAAGCAGCACACTTCTATTGTTATGCCTGTTATGCTTTAGTTACTGCCTTCAGGTTCTGCCTTGAGTTCCTATTTTGGCTTCCCTCAGTGGAATGTCTCTCAGGATATGCAATCCAAATAAACACTTTCCTCACAAAGTTGCTTTTGGCCATGATCTTTATCACAGCAAAAGAAACTTAGCTAAGACAGCATTAATATTCTTGCTTAGATTTTATTCATTGAGTTTTCCATTGGCTGTAATTACACAAATGCCTTAAAGAATTGTTTCTATTATAGACTTTTTCTTTCTTAGATCTACTATAGAAGTATGTTTGATTTCCCTACACTGTAGCTCCATTTTTAATTTGTCTCTTGATGTAGAAGTGTGAACAGTCCCAATGTGGCTTAGTGATAGTTGTCATTTCAAGTTCAATAGGGTTATTTCTTTCCTGGTATCCATACCTCACCCCATTTCTATTAGATATGACATTCTGTAAATTCTCACATTTTAAACATGGCCGAAATTTTATAAGCCCAGACATGTAATCTCTTTTCAGAGTAAGTATCTGTTACAATAAGAACAAAAGACTGCCCCTTCTGGGACAGAAAAAGTATGCTTTCAGGTCCCTGGCTGTAGAATACATGAAAATGCTTTCTTCTGATGCTAGAATGTGATCTTGGTTATCTCAATAGCCAAATTATTTCTGATGATTACAATTTTGCATGTGATGATGGTTAGTAATGCTTACCAAATGACAAGATCTATAGCTGTATATTAGAATCAACTCTGAGCATGTGTATAAGGAATTTTCAAGATGCTACTTTAACTGAGGTGAGAAGATCACCCCTTTAAGTGTGGTTGACAGCTTCTCATGCGCTTACATTTCCAGTATGGGTCAAAAGGAGAAAGTAAGCTGAGCACTAGCATTCATCACTATCAAGCTCCTGTTGCGGTGACTTCCCCACCATGTTGGAATTCCCTGGCAACTGTGAACTAAAATAAATACTTTCTTAAGGTTTTGTAAGTCACTTTGTTACATCAACAGGAAAAGTAACTAATACAAAAGTCTAACATTTATCTTTTTGATGATAACCATTTTTTGGACATATTATATAATGGCAGGGTTTTATATGAAAACAGATTGAGTGGTATCCATACCACATGTATTCTGTTTTCTTAATCAGTAAAAGTATCCTCTGCTGATAAAACAACCTCTCCTATCAAGGTTTTTCTTCATACTGTTGGTTCGCTGTAACAATCTAATCACATAATTCTTTGTCAATCTTTGTGTGATTACATTTGTGCAAGTTCCCAATCAACTTGTCAAATAATAAATCTCTCTATATATTTAAGTGTTTAAAATTATATCTCTAAAAAATTTTGTTGTAAGAAAAATGAATAACTAGGAATAGTGCTCAAAATCCCCAACTCTTAAATATTCCTTTTTTGGGACAGTAAGAATGCTAAGTAGATAGACATTCTGTGTCAAGGCTAATGACCTGAGTTTCATCCACAGGATATATGTGGTAGGAGAAGAGAACCCATTCACAGTTGTCTATTACTTCCATATGCTTTTCATGGCATATGTGCAACTTCCTCCATATAAATAATTAATTATTTATAATTAAAATATATAAATGTGAAAAAAGATTATCTTTTTCTTCTTCCATTGAAGTAGGTCCCTTAAAGCCATTATAGAGGTGTAATCACATACTTTTGGGTAGTGCTGCTATATTGGAGGACATCATCTGTAAACAAGGCTGTTCATTTTTCTTCTGTCAGCTGCTTATACAGACCTTTCAAAGCACCATGGGTGTGTACTGAGAGAGAAAAATGGCACACCAGGAGGGAGAAAATGAATATTTGTGACATTTGTTTATACAAATTTCTTGTGTTTTTAAGGTCTTCACCAGCCTCTACACACACACACACACACACACACACACACACACACACACACATTTTCTTTTCTTATTTTGTGGAGTAATTATTACATCCAGTTTATGATGGGTATTTCAGGATGCATGATGATTGGTAACCATGAATTAAACATTTGTTATCTATTAAGGCTAAGTATTAAGTGAAAATTTATTTCCCAAAAGAGATTAGTTATCTTGAGGGTTAACCTGTGGTCACTAAAAGCACTCATATTTGACACTGATGTTGAGGTACCATTGCTTCTATTGGATTCCACAATCCAAGAAATTGAGAAGTTGTATTTAAACCTAGACATATTGCCGAGATTTCTCTTATGCTGAGATCTTCTCTAAACTGGTGACTTTTGATGTTTTGTAGCAATGGCTGGAATGAACTGTCTTTAAGAATTGAAGAGATCTACTAGGGCTTTTTTTTTTTTATCTATTTTGTAGTTGTAGAAGGACCAAGTATAACAACTTATCAGTTACCTTAGAATGGATATGTTGATATGCTGCATAGCACTGTACCTCTAAACATTTCATTGTGATAGAAGGCTGAAATTTAGTTTGATTTGAGTCCCACCATTTGTTTGAATTATGTATTTAGGCTTTTTTTATGTGTATGGGTGTTTGAACTGTCCATGTGTCTGTGCACCATGTGCAGGCCTAGTGCATGTGGAGACAAGAAGAAGATGTTGTATTCCTTGGAATTAGAGTCACAGACATTCATCAGCCACTATGTGGGTGCTGAGAATTGAACCTTGGTTCTCTGGGAGAATAGCCAGTCCTCTTAACCCAAGTTATATCTCCAGCCCCATGATTTGTAAATAGTTTGCAAATAAGATGAAAGTGGTTGCTACTAGTATTTTCCCATTTTGAAAAAATATTGTATTGTCATCAGTACAATGGACAATTCTTAGTTGAAGAAACTCAATCAAGATTTATGTATTAAATTAAAGACATATAACTAGAAATTGCTATACCTTTGAGGTGGACAGCTAAGATGTGTTGCTGGCTCTGCTAGATTAGATCAGACTGTTCCTAGTGGATCATATGAACACATTTGGAGAAGATGCCATTAGGTACCAATGAATGTTTTCATTTTAATAAACAATAAAAATGTGTATGCTATATGGCAATAATAGGAATTGCCATCTTGTTAAGCTGAGATAAACTATCCTTGTTTTCTAACATCCACCTTTCTTCTTTAAAGGCCAAATAGATATGCTTACTGTAGATAATGTGAGAACACTTCCATACCCTTAGAAGAAATATCCTACCCACCCCTAGTGATACTCATTTTATTATATTTATCTATGAAAATTAATTCTTTATAGTCTGAAAAGCTCCAGTGATTCCCCTGGACGCAGTTGTCACGCAAGATGATACAAAGTGACTTTGAGATCCATGGTGGGATCCAGGACCATGATTTATCCTAGTTCTAGACTCAAATATTACCAGGCAGATCTCTGACAGGGAAGTAAAACGTGTGTCCTTGAATGGGTATATTACACTTAAAAGAGCTATCTGAGTATTCTAATTTACATACAACAGGAATTCAAGGAAATATGTCCGATATTAAAAGTGGAGACAGAACTTTAGATTATACTAAATTCATTAACATGGACCCACTATGAAGAAACTCTACACTTGGTTTTGTAGTTTTGCTGTTTGAAGCAGATTTAATAGTTCACTTCTTGGATGGTGAAATTAGGAGTGGTCTATTGTGAAAGATTCTAAATGTTTCAAACCTGGTTTTAATGTATGGTTAAGAGGCTCATGGAAATTATGTTTGAAATGTGTCTTTTAAGACTCATTCATTCCTCTGAAATTTTCAAAATACATACATTTTACTTACAGTGTGATTAAAAATTAAGGAAGTTATTTTAGGAAGTCCTTTGTTATCTTTCTTTCTTCTATGCCAAAAATCACATTATTTTAAGCAAAATTAAATATTAGTCTTTTTTATGAAGCATTGTTAAATTTTTGCTTGCAAAAAGAAATTCAATTCAGTTTATTTTCCCAACCTTGTAGGACTTTTATGCCAATGTTTAACCCTCCCTCTTGGTTAAAGCTTTGTTTACAAAAAAGTCAGGCTGTATTCTCCAAACTTAACTGACTTCCACTTTCCTTCATTTCCTTTGCCCTGATTTTTTATAAATATCATAAATAACAATTTGTGTATCTCTGTAAATAGTTCACAAAGTGGACTATCACTTTTGTCTTTATCATTGTAAATAGTCATCAGCATAAAATTCACATGTGTATATTAATTGAAAGCAAATCCAGAAACACACAAATCTATTCAGAATGTTAAAATATTACAGTTAGTACAGTAAAGTTTAAAAGGGAGAAAAATTTGGGGAGTTAGCAACAGATAGGTACAATTAAGCAGTTCTACTTTGAGGTGTGGTCTTGCATTGTTTCTGTTCTGGTTCTGCAATATGGTCTGAAGAATTCTTTATTGTTTGAAAAGATAAATTGATTCTCAGGAGAAAATTACCATTGCTCTAGTATGCAGTCTCATTCACCATGGGTCATTGTCTTATTGGGGGATGGTCTATCCTGTCAGATTCTGCTTTTCTGGAATCTAAGGCAACTTAGGGTGTTTTTGAGGAACCTAGAAGAGGACATTCTAAAAAAGGTGTCAGTAAGATTTTTCATTTACTCTTGTCTTTGTGTCTTCAGGTCTAAAGAGGCTGAACCATCAAACTTAGGATAGGTTAGGTATCATAATTCTCCAATTTGGCACTTTTTGAGTGGTTAACATGCCTATGTGCAAAGTAAAGGAAAAATGAAAAATGAAGGCTTCCATTGTGCCCATTTGTGGAACTGAGTACAGTGTCAATGATTTATAGTAAAAGTGGTGTCTAGGAGCTGGAGAAAATTCAAATTCAGGGCTCAATGATCTTAGAGTCATCAGGCTTATCCAACATATGATGTTCCCAATCCCTCTTTCAATCGTCTCACTTCAGTAGTAGGCACCCAGTGTTTAAAAGCAGGTGTTGCACTTACAGAAGTCCCAGGTTTGATTCAAACCTCCCACATAACAGCTCATATCTGCCTGTAAACCCAGGTCCCAGGGACCCAAAACCTTCTTCTGGTCTCCACAGGCACTATATACATATGGTACATATATACCCATGCAGGTGAAAGACTCATAAATATAAAACTAAATAAACCATTTTAAAAAGCAGTTTCTAAAGAGAATCACTGTTGATGTCAATTTCTGTATATGTCAGGCTTTCCAGAGACAAAAAAAAATTATTATTAGGTATATATTTACATATACAGTTATAAACACACATATGCACACACACAAATATTTATTCACTGATAAATATGTGCATATACAACAATGTTTACCTGTGTACCTATCATGTAATTTTTGAGTTGTTAGGAGAATTTGTTTCAAGAGATTATACAGGATAAGATAATTGATGGTCTGACCTAGGAGATCCAGGAAATCTGTTGTTGTCATTCATTCAAATACTTAATAATCTGAGAATAGGGGAGCCTCTATCACAAACTGGTGGCTGGATAAGATAAAATGAGATCTTCTTGTACAGTGAAGTAGAAAATATTAAACACAAACAGAAACGATAGTAGAATTTATCTTCTAATATCAACTTTTAGAATATTTATTTATTTGTTTAATTATTTATTTGTGTGTGTGTGTGTGTCTGAGTTTATGTATATGTACCATGTGTATGCAGGTTCTAGTGGAGTTCAGAAGGTGAGCATCAGACCATTTGACAAGGTAATTTCCATGCTTTCTTCCAAGAATTCTGTCCAGACATAAGGTACATTCCTTTCCTCTTTCAGTATCTTAAACCTATCTGATTATCCATGATATAGCTTTGGAAACTGTTTTGTGCAAAGCTAGGTAGTAAATACATTTTGGTATGCATACTTTTCTCTGTCACATACTATTCTTATATTTCTTATAATCCTTTAAAAATGTATAAACTAGTGAAAGGCCTGTAAAAAACTAGGTCAAGTCTGTTCTGAATTTGTCCCATTGGATTTCTTTGTATTTCTTTCTTTCTTTTGTCAACTGCTGATCCAAGGCATACCTCCTCCAAATACAGCTTTCCTCTCAGTTTCTAAAGGAAAGGCCTTGACTTAAGAATTGCATGGAGGGGACTATATAAAACTGGAGGAACTGGGAATCATTTTTCCGCACTAGGGGCTCTTCACTAAAATGTCCACCTTTGCTTCTTTTAGAGTTTACTACCGGAGGAAAAATATGGGGAACACGGATTACAGTCTAACTAAACTTTGATGTGTGATGTGCATTTTCAGCTACACTTGTTCAGGTGTCACAGGCCAAAATATAAATCTGAGAAATACAGCAACTTTAAAAAAACTGAAATGCACTTGAATATGATGATAGTACCTGTTTTAAATTGTTCTTAAAATGATAATAAATCATATATATATGTATATATACTGAAAATTATAAAGTAAAATTTTAATGACATGTAAGAAAAAGAATTCATAGTCATTTTAATCATGAGAAACATAATCCTTTTAATGATAGTAAATTCAAGGCCTAAAGAGTTGGATAAGTACAGATGCAAAATAAGCTACAGGGTTAGTAAAACCCACTAGATTAAAACAAGTGACAAAAGAAATATCAAATACAAGATAAAAATACTAGAAGCTAGAAAAGAGTAAGCAATGTTTATATAACTGAATAGCAAGAGCTATTCCCCACAACACAGTGATGAAGATATCAAAATATTCTCAACGAAAATACTTACCATAAATACTGTTTGGGGACTTGGAGCAATTGCGTAGTAGTTAAGAGCACTGACTAAAATTATAGTGGACTCAGGTTAATTCCCAGCACCCATATGGCATCTCACACCAGTCCATAACTCTAGGTCCAGTGAATGAGATACCCTCTTCTGACCTGAGTAGGCACCAGATATTCATATGGTGCACATATACACATGCATGCAAAACACTCATACACACAAAATAATAATAAATAAATCTTAATGAATGTTTTGGAGGAACTATAAAAACACTAACAGATAAAGGAAATTTGTGGTGGTATTGTGTTCCCCAAAAGATTGTGTACCCTAATAAATGTATCTGGGGTCAGAGACAGAACAGCCACAATATTAAACATAGAGGATAGGCAGTGGTAGCATATGCCTTTAATGCTAGCATTCCAGAGGCAGAAATTCATGTGTTCAAGGATACACCCAAACATGGTGACTCATGCCTTTAATCCCAGAAAGTGAGCCTTTAATCCTGGGGAGTGATGGCAGAAAGCAAAAGGGTATATAAGGCGTGAGGACCAGAAACTAAAAGCATTTGGCTGGTTAAGCATTTGCCTGGTTAAGCTTTCAGGCTTACAAGCAGCAGTTCAGCTGAGATTCATTCCAGATGAGGACACAGAGGTTTCCAATCTGAGGAAACAGGATCAGCTGAGGATCCGGTGAGGCGAGGTAGCTGGGGCTTGTTCTGTTTCTCTGATCTTCCAGTTCACCCCAATACCTGGCTCAGGTTTGATTTTATTAATAAGAACTCTCTAAGACTCCTGCTATGGGAATTATTTTAAGTAAAAGGCAAAGTAATTACATCAATCAACTTGATAACATCATTGTACAAAAATATAGCTCATAATATTGAAAGAAGTGGAAATGATCATGTTAATGATTACTTGAAATGCCTATAACATACCAACATATTAAAGATAAGAATTGTTATAGTGAGGGTAAGGGTTACCAACAAATTAACAAGAACACGCACACACACACACACACACACACACACACACACA